>JAYJMB010008686.1:0-51267 GCA_036873735.1 Pouteria campechiana
ATGGTTCTTTTTCCTTCACATTACTCGATCTTGGGGGAGGTGCTGCCGAAATTTTTATTTAAAAATTGTACATCGGCCAGCACATTCATGTATCAATATGTAGCAACCATCAGCCAGAAGTGGTGTGGGCCGGCGGGGTGCTACAGTTCAGCATGGCCTTAAATCTTTTGTTGATCATGGCCATGTCTTTATCTTCTGATCCACTATGGAAGCTTAACTTTGAGAATCAAAATAAATAGTATGGTCAGATCCTACAAAACTAAACAAAACATTTCTCCAATCACAATCCCATTTTCAAAACTAGAAGACCTAAAACACATTCATAGAATCATTCTCCTACAAAATCCTCCTCACCCTCCTAGCACCTACAAACCAAAGTATCTTCCTCAAATTAAAACCTACTTATCTATATACACCAAACCTCAACCTCTCCAAAATCTCAACCCACGCCAACCCTTATGACCCTTCCTAAAAAGCCAAACATTTTGAGTGGATTTATCTAACCTTTGAAGAATTTCAACATTTTAAATCTACCAATGACCCAGCCTAAAGCAAATACCTTCCACTCCCATATCCTGACCTCGTCATGCTTTTAGACACCTCCAACAACCTCCTAAGACTGACCTTCTACCCAAATCTAAGTTTAAAGCTAAGACCAAACCAACACCTTAGCCAACCATCAAACCTAAACACAAACCCATTTCCAAACCATTTGCCCAAGTATCCATTTCCTCCTCCCTTGAAACCTCACCCAAACCTGCCACCAAACCACAACCCTTCACCTCAAACCAAGAACCCATTCTACTTACCTAAGATGAGTACTATGGTAGAATTGTAGCTAATGCTTATGTGTACAATGAAGCCAATGAATTGCTTAGGAAAGGCAACCTAAAGTAAGGCTCCTACCTTCCTCCAAGACCTAAACTATAAGAAAAGAATTAGAATCATCCCTTCCACCCCAACCCACCAACTGCCATTCCCATTCCTGCTCCAACCTCTTTACCAAGTCCTCCAAGACTTGGCATCAAGGCTGGTGTCTCCAAGAAACTTAGAACCCTTGAACCCAAACCTCCCCTCAGCCTACCCAAACCAATCTCATAGTCTCTTTCTTTACCCAGATAGCCTACACCAAAGACTTCTTTCCCTTTACCTATGCTAAGAAACCCAAACCTAAAACATGACCATTGCTAATCTTCACAATTTTATTTTGTGTTCTTTATGTATTTTTCTATTTCTTTCACCTCTACACTATGGGATGTATTTCATTGTAAATGCACACTGCCTTGGAAATGTATTTCATTTTTATATCAATACAAAGTAATGTTTTATGCAAACTTTGTGTGTAAATTCATTTTCCTTTTCTATGACTATTTTCTTACCTTCTACCTCTTTTATTATGATAAAAAGGGGGAGAAAAAGGCACAAAGTGTAATGAGTTAGGGAGAGCAAATGCATATATTCAGGGGGAGAATCATTAGTTAGAATTTTTTTGCTCTCTTCACTTATAAAAGGTATCACTCAGATGTTTTATTATCACTAAAAAGGGGAATAATGTTGAGTCTAACCCCTTGGCTTTATTTTAATGATGAATGTGATGTTCTGACTAAGTTTTGGTTTCAGCAAACACATGAGTGAGAAAGTTAGGTACTAACAGTTAATTTCCAAGTGTTTCAGAGCTTAAATGATAAATTCAAGTAAACACACTAGGATAACTAATTTTGAAGTTATATAGGATATAAAAACTTGAATGATTAATGTACTTAGATCACAAATCAAATACTAAAAGGAAGAAAACAATGTGAATGCATAGGAAAATCAAGTTTTGAAATCTCAAAGGATAAATCAGAAGCTTCAAAATGACTTTGTAGTCAAGACCAACAATTTAGAAGTTGCTTCAAAGGATTAAGAGAAGTTTGAAATCGAATATGAAGAATTCAAAGGATAATTCAAAAGTTGCAAATAGTCTGAAATATTTTAGAGGAAGCTTTTGAGAAAACTTGAAAAGTTTTAAATAGGTTCTAAAATGTAGCCAAAGTTTGAAAATATTCAAAGGCATGTTCAGAGGAAGGATTCTAAGCTTCAGAGTTCTATAAGTCACTCTGGAGTCAAGTTCAAAGTGAAAACAATTTTAGAGGATCATTTAGAAGAAAGGATGGAACTTCAAAAGTTTGAAAGACTAACCATTAGTGGTAGTTGAGTTTAGCAAACTTCAAAGGAAGCTTCAAAGGATGCAACTTGACCTTCAGAGTTCTGAAGTGGCTACTGGAACGTGGTTCCATCTTCAAACGGCCTTTATGTTACCCCAAACCTGCTTTAAGACTACTTGTTACACACTAAAATGCAGGTTGTATGGCCAAATAGGAATCCAAGTGAGATGGGAAAATAAATGGAATGCGCAAGTGCAGAAAATAGAATATAGTGGAAGCACACAAGCACACAAAATAATAAGAACATAAGAATTGTAGTGGTTCAGGCCCCCCTTGGCACCTAATCTACTCTTCAAGGTTTCCCCAACCTTGAGTTCCACTATAACCTATGGAATCACACCTTTCTTGGTTTCTAGAGCTAACCAAAAACTCATACATAGCTAGTTTTACCAAGCTCACTAGCAACTCTTACAATATTGGTTTTTCTCTGAGCTCACGAATAACTCATACACTAACTGGTTACTAGAGCTAACTTGCAACTCATACAATCTAGTTTCCAGAGCTTACTAGTAACTCAACTTTACAAATACAAAGTTTACAGATGAACTATCTCTAACTAGGCCTAAGTGTATACAGATATACAATAAACCTATGCTTTCATTTCCTCTAAGACAGTATTGATGAAGCTTTGAATGTTCTGAATGTTGAAGCACATTGGAGCGATTGCACTTTTTGGAGACTTGAGTTGTTAAGTAAGATCAATCCTTGTTTTATGTACCCAAGAGTCTATTTCTTCTTTATTGGAACTTCTATTTATAAGTTTTGAATTCATTCTAGTTGTGAATGATTACTTTTGGAAATTTTTTGGCCATTGGAAATTATATTGTCAATACTCCATGTAATATGCCTTATAAGCTTGCTTCTAAACTTCTGAAAATCGTTGCCTTGTTAATTATTGTTGTTGCATTACTTCAGAACTTTTGAAGCTTTCTTTTAGATCTTTTCAACTTTGGCTTTATTTGAACTTCATTCCAGCAATCTACTTCAAACCATCTAAAGTTGGTCTTTCATCCTTCAAAGTTTCTTTTGGAAACTGACATATCCAATGGATACATTTTCCCTTTTGAAGCATATGTTTATCACGTGAAGCATACTCTGAGGACAATCTAAAGCCTCCACTTGCTTTTGAACATACTCTGAAGCTTCTGCTCCCTTTTGAACATACCCTGAAGCTTTTGATTCCTTCTGAATATATACTCTGAAGCTTCTTCTTTTCTTTTGAATTCAGCGTTTTTCCTTTGAAACATCTAGATGTCACTTTTGAACTTCTGAAGCTTTGTTAATCATCCGAAGCATACTTTGAAGCTTTTAGACTTGGCTTTCAAATCTTCTAAACTCGTCTACATCACCTCTTAAACTTCTTTTGAATTCAAAAATCTCAATAACACATCATTAGCTTAATTCAAGTCATTAGAAAGTTTTATTAATCATCAAAACCAAACACCAAGGATTAACACTTTAGAGGAAGGAAGTTGTAGACCCAGAAGTTTGAAATTAAATATGCGACAGTAATTGACATAAAACCCCGACCTTTAGATTTCTAAAACCAAAATTCAGAGTTCTAAAATGTTTATTGGAGACTTTTTGATTAAGTAAAGTGTAAGTTAACAAAAATTGTCCAAATTTTTTAGAAATGTAAGTGACAACTATATTATCTTCCAAGGATATAAATAGAGAAATAAATCACTTAAAGAAGTTAGTTATGCAATTAAAAGAAAGCATTTATAATAATTCAAAGTTTTCTTCCAAGTTTCAACACCTTCTGTGCTGAACTCTAAACCAGAATTTAAAGTTACATTTTCATCAAATTTTTAGGAATTTTAAATTAGTGTTTTTATTAATTAATCATTTATTTACTTATCCTTTATTTGTGTACACATCTACCTAAGTAAGAGACATTTCTTTTGTACAAGTTATTTACTATTTTACTGTTTCTGCAAGCAAGGGGGTTGAAGTATTGGTATCTTTTTTATAAGTTATTTATTGTTTTATTATTTCTAAAAGCAAGGGGCTTGGAGTATTGGTATCTACTTTCAATAAGTATGAAAGACTTGTTGTGATTGTAAGGGTTTGTTATTGAGCTACGGAAACCATCTTGTTGTTGTTTGGAAAGTGTTAGTAGATCTTGAAATAGTAAAGTGTATTAGAAAAGTAAAGTATGAACCCAACTTAGACTGAACCACTATAAAAATCTATTGTGCAAGTGTGTTGTGTGTTTTTACTTATCATCTTCTAGCATAACTATTTTATTTGGCCAGAAGTTTTTTATAGCTCAATTCATCTCCTTCAAAAGAATATAAATATCTTATCTAGCATGTTCATCAATCTTTAAGTTTTTTAAGATGTTGATCACTACTTTAACATGATCAACTAAGAATAGACTTATCATCGCTAAATTTATAATAAAAAAGCCAAAAATAACAAGAAAATAAAATGGCCAAGAGGCAAACTCCAATAGAAGTGCTTTTATTATAGTTAAAAATAGAACTATCCTCCTTACCATTGGATACATGAAAAGTGCTGAGATGAGTCCATGCATAACATTGACAATTTCCTCCCATGAAATTACAAGTACCCTTTATCATTTGTTGAAAGATGAGTACTATACAACAAGTAGGCTAATCACTTGGAATTCTTAGACACTATGACAAATTATAATTGAATCAATTATATATTATTGATTTCTTTTTTCACGTAAAAGTCTATCACACCCCGCCTAGGTGCCTATGCATTTTGACATTCTGCCAAAAATCTGATAGAGTCTATCCTGAAATATAAAGATCTATACCTATCTATTTAATTATTATATAAAACTGAAATTTTGATAACTATAAAGCAATGACATAAATCATAAAATACACATCCGTAGCTACCTAGAACCATAGTCATGTCATGATGATAATTGACATAACTTGAATAATACAGATCCATCCACAATGTCATAAATAGTTATTTCTATGACATGCTAATACATTTCTTTTATAAATGTTTAGAATGCATTAGTAATTAATATTTAGCAAAATTTCCAAATGCATATACAATATGGGGAATATCCAACTCCAATTTATATACCAACACGAATAGAATATTCTGATATGTCTCACTAGCACCAACCTTCAGTTGAGCTCCGTTGCTTGACCTGCTAGCTAAAAATAAAAATAAAGGAATGAGTCCAGGCAAACTCAATAAATAAGCTGAATAAAAAAAGATAATCAATCAACACAGTATGTTCAAAACTAGGACATGAATAAATATATGACAATGAAATCTTTTTATCCCTGAGGCCGAAGTCCTCATTATACCAATATACATTCTACGCTATCCAAGTGTATAATATCATAGTCATCCATCAAGGCACCTTATCTAATTACTATGCCCTATAGGCACATCATGTCATATCTATGCCACACAGGTATCTTAAGTCATATCAATATCACAATTCATGTCTAGGCCACTCTGGGCACATCCTAATTGTTATTATAACTATGCTATATAAGAATAAAACATATATGTCATATCCATGCAAATATTATTTAAAAGAAATTCATTTACCATGCCATTATACAAGATCATGAAATGCTCCCCATACCATCACTACACACATTCACATAATATATAACAGAAAGAAGAATCATAGGATAATCTCTATCCCCATTCATCCATGCATAATAGAGAAAAATTAAAGGAATACACACTATCTCCATCAATCCACACACGCACAACAAAATGTACATCAACACAATCATGGGACATTCTTTATCCTATCACATTCACACAGTCACATAGTAGAATGAATATCATTCAATATATAATCATGGGATACTTGCTATCCCCATTATTCACACATAGATACATATATTAAACAAAATTTCATGGGATATCTACTATCCCCATCCATTCATACATGCTGCTATGTAAAGCATGGGATTTTTGCTATCCACATCCAACAATACATTCATAGGAAGAAAGCAAATGCCTACTTCCTTTAATGAAGAATCATCTTACAACTTCTTGAGGTCCATGCCTTCGCATTCTGCTTAATGGTCCTACACATACAATAATCCTATTCACTTACAAAGGCAACTTTAAATAATTTTTATCAAGCCAATGAATTAAAATTTCTAGATACTATGATCGGTCCATTGATAGGTCTATATACCTTTCAAGTGCATTGTTGCACTCTAATATTAGCCATAGGGCTATCTAACTTACATTTCACTTTAATCATTTCCTAATCATGTACTTCATGTATTAAATACATTATGTTAGTGTCTCTTTCGAAGCTAATTTTAGGCTACAATATGATTAGTCAATCACATCATTTCCCTCATGGAAGCATTTCATCATATATATGATAGGCACCATTTAACTTAACATTTTTCCTTAAGGTATATCAAATATACTCATTTCCAATTACATATAGTAATAATTAACAAGAATTTAACCTCAATAACAAAGAATTAACCTCCATAATAGGCTGATTAAACTCTAAATTTCATTAAATGGCTGCAACCATGCTTAATACACAACATTCATTTCAATTAGGGTGATATACACTTCATGAATAGTCATCTGACCAATTTTTCTCAAGTCTGAAAAACTTCAACAACTCTTCAATTCAACTAATTAAGCATTTTCCCCATGATTTTAGCAACAAATCTCAGTCATTTCACTTAAAATCATTATTCACAAAACCCTACCAAGGTAAGAATCACAATTTAATTGAAGAAAAAGAGACTAACTATCAAATTCATATATAGTTTCCATCCCAAAATAAGAATCCAATGTTGATCTTCAAGGATCCTTCAATAATTGTCGCAAAAGCAACTTTTCCCCCATTTTCCACCATCCAATCCGCTAAGATTTTAACTTAGATGCATGGGTGATTGATTACCATGCCTAAATAAAAAGTTGACTAGTTAAAATGGCATGAACTTAAGGTGTAAAAAATATGGGTTAGGGCATACAAGAAGGAGCAAATGAATGGGGAAGAAGAAGGGTTAAAGCATATAAATAGAGCATGCATATTGTTCACCACTGCTTCATTGGTTACACAACACCCAATCTACTTGATGCTGCCCGAGCTTCATTTGGTGATGAGTGCCACAGTGCCTAGCCTACTGCCCCTTCTTCCTTTGATTTTCTTCACTTTGATCCCTATTCTTTCTCTCTCATGTATTTAACATGTATTTAATATTATCCATATGTACATCAATTTTCCCTCTTCATGTCCATAGTAAATTTTCAAAAGTTGTCCTCTCAATTCAATAAGAATAATGTCATTTAATCTCCATGTACATTAAATTTCATACAATTCTCACACAACTTGATATGTTCACATACATCTTACATTAATATGAAGATTTAAGAAAGATTTTTTTTCATTTTTAACACCTAGTATTACAAATCACCCTCCTTATAAAAAGTTTTGTCCTCAAGACTTTAAGTATCATTTGGTTCTAGTCATTTTCTCAAGTTTGCAAATTCACTCATTTGGACTATGTCACACCTTATGAGTTCGTATACACGTGATACACCATGCAAATTGTCCTTTTGATCATCTATCTTGATCATTCAAACAATGTTTACTTTTCCTAGCATTAACACCTACATAATTCCCCATCCAAGGGGTTCAAAGTACTAATACAATCATGTTAACATAAAATCTTTATAATCAGCCTTACCATCAAGGAATTTGCAAATAACCCATTAAAATCACATTCTAGTCCAACGCATGCAATCTTGCATGCATATTACCCCAATATGATGATTTAAAAAAGATTTTCCTCATTTTTAACACCCTGGGTGTTACATATATCCCTACCATAGTGATCCGCTTTTGCCTTTCCAGATCTCCAATCACCTTGAACCTATTCATCCAGTGGCCTCCATCCTAGGAGATTGTGAAAAGTTAGTAACTTGCCTCTAACAAAAAGAACTTGTGTTGCCTTATCGAGGATCACAAACATGAGTAGAAAAATGTCATGTTAATGATGTTTCAACCTTATTATTTACCTCAATTATTTTAGATGGGCTAGCTAAGGTTTAAAGATCTACAAATTGAACTTTCTTAACCAACCTTATGAACTATTTATTGAACACCTTTTTGATCCACAACTTTAATGGAAACTACAAGTATATGGCAAATGAATAATGTTGTTTAGCATCTGCAAGATAGCCTTTGGAAGGTGGCGTCTCTTTATATGGTATGCTAACCACAACCTATGTGCTAACCCATGAGAAGGAGAAAACATTAAACTCTAACTTGAAAGAAAATGGAATAATCAACTGGATTCTAATATGTGAACCCCTTGAATCCCAAGTTCTTCTTCTAGATCCCTTGCCCTACCTCTTTACTTGCAACCTTTTCCATAGATTGCCCTCATCATGGACTTGTTGCCCATACAAATAAAGCATATACTAGTAATTGACTAGTTCCTACTGGGATCTAACTTGAATTCTCCATGAGGTATCATTGGCGAATATAATAGGGTAGTTATTTGATAGCTTTTGGAAAGTGGTATCTCTTTATATAGTGTGAAAACCACAACCTATGCATCAACCCATGAGAAGGAAAAAATATTGAACTCTATCTTGAAAGAAAATGTAGTGTAATCTACTAGATTCTAATATGTGAACCCCCTAGATCCCAAGTTCTTCTTATAGATCCCTCACCCTGCCTCTTTACTTGCAACCTTCTGCTTGGACTACCCTCATTATGGACTTGCTGCCTATACAGATAAAGCATATACTAGTAATTAATTAGTTCCTACTGGGTTCTAACTTGAAGTCTCCATGAGGTATCATTGCCAAATGTGATAGGGTGGTTATGTGATAGCCCTTGGAAGGTGGTATCTCTTTATATAGTGTGCAAACCACAAGTTATGCACCAACCCATGAGCAGGAGAAAATATTGAACTCTATCTTGAAAGAAAATGCAATGTAATCTACAGGATTCTAATATGTGAACCCCCCCTAGATCCCAAGTTCTTCTTATGGATCCCTCACCCTACCTCTTTATTTTTAACCTTTTGCTTGGACTACCCTCACCATGGACTTGCTGCCCATATAGATAAAGCATTTTCTAGTAATTGACTAGTTCCTACTAGGTTCTAACTTGAAGTCTCCATGAGGTATCATTCCAAAATGCAATAGGGTAGTTATTTGAGGTTGGATTCACTTGTTGTTCAACTTGGGATTTAATGTCCACACAATAGATCAACTTCAACTTCCTTTGGAATCTTGCTTACAAATGGTGTACATTTGTGGATGGCTGATTTGGACAAGTTGTCAACATGGCTTTCATAAGCTTTTGGCTCAACGCCAACCTTAGTAGATCTATTGAATTCAATTTCGTCTAGTCACTCATGTATCATTATCGTCAAATGTTTTATTTAGTCTACAAATTGCTTGATTTAATTCCATGTATTCTGCACACATCATTCATGCGATTAAAGCTTACCTCCACCGCTTTTATCATATGGACCAACCTTGCCTCCATAGTTCTAACATGGTTTTGTATCTAAAACTCACACAGATTTATGGCAATACTTCCAACAGTCATGCTCTTACAAATGGGGACATTGAATAAACACTTTAAAGAAATTTAAAGCATCAACCACTTTCCAATGGCCCTCTCCAATCTATAGACAGCAACTAGAATGGCCCACCCAATCACTATGAATGATTTTGTTGCGCTTTGATGCCAGTTGATAGGATCCCCTTGGGGAAGATCCTTTTCCCGAACAATAATAAGGAAAAACATAATAGAGAGAGAGAGTGCTAGCAAAGCTAACTATAATTTTGGTTTATCACTCGTCAACCATTGATTTACAACTAGACTTCCCTTTATATAGGTAGTCCTTAGGTACATCGATCCCACCCCTTAGGCCTTTGTCCCTTAATCACTATGCCTAGCAATATATTTCTCTAGTTAGTGCATTCAATTTTATTATTGGAATGAAAGTTCATAAGGCTGACTTTATGAGGGCAATTTTATTGCTTTGGTTCTTAATAAATGTATTTGATGTTCATGCAATTAAAATTTTAGGATGAGAATGATATTTAAGTTTTTTTAGGTGCATGCCATGTTTTTAATTTAGTTCAAGTTGTTAGTTTTGTGGAGATTGGAGAGAAAAGTGCTAGATGGGTGTAGAGGTTTGCATTTGTCCTCCTAACAAAGAGCATTGCACAATTTTCCACTATCCTGAATTCCAATTCAAGTGTTGGAAATTATGCTTCTCCATTGGATTTTGAATTCCAAATACAATCTATATTCAAAATTCAAGTAATTAAAGCATCCTGAAAGATATTCCAGATGCATGTGTTTATCTTAATTTTGTGAGGCACATGTAATATCTTGTAGTTTGGGAGTAGTGTAACGTGTACCATGGATACGGTGGCTTCAACTTGTGGGTTCATCTAAATTCGCTAATGAGCAAGTTCCTATAAAAATTTAGATGATGATAATGATTATGGTGGCAATAGTCTAGAGGCTAATTAAATTGACTAACAATAAAAAAAAAGCTTACTTAGTTTCGTATTCAATTGTACTCTAATCACATGTTTCAAATTTTGAATTATGTGCATCGCATTATTAGATAATAACAGTGCATGATCATAATTGATTTGTTGTTCTTACACCATTGAAAATGATAGAATACATGAAAGGAGAAGTATCATGTTTCATGCCAACTTATGGTAGATCTAACTGCTATAAGCCATATGGATTTTATTATCACAAGTACATACCAAGAGATTGTTAGAAGGTATTGCCCATCTGCTTCTGCTTTTAGTTAAATAGTAACCTTTGTGAATGAGACTTTCCCCTACAAAAAGTAGCTTAAGTTTGGTTTTATGTTCCATGACACAGGGTAGACATGCTTCATGCTTTTTGTCTTCAATTCATCATCAAAGTGTTGGAAAATAATCGATGATGTGGGCAAACATATCTAATTAAATGTGTTTAAATAAGCTATCACAAAATTGAACCCAATTAAACTAATCTAATTAAGATTAAAGATATCGTATTATGGGCATTAAATATGGTATGCGTTAGATACCAGATTTCATATTTCTAATTTTATGATGAGCAAAATTGGAAATATGGTACGTACTACTACGCAATTGCTATTATCGTCCCCAATTCATACATATCTTCTCCCTTTTCCTACTGACATTCCATCATTAGAAAGATTATAAGTGAAACCCTTCTCTAAGGGAATACGTATAGGGTTAGAAGATTCATAATCAAGATCATCTCTCTTCCATGGATCAAAGGATGCTTCCACTTTCTCAATTTCTCTTGATGATTTGACATGGAGGTGTTGACATGGTTTCCATGACAAACAAATCTTGATTAAATATTATATACTAATGGTTGTTATCAAGTTTTTGGCATACAAAATCAAGTTATAGGTCTTAGAGAAAAATGAGCACAGAAAACATATTCCATGGCGATAAGGCTTGAGATGAAGTGTTGTAACAGACAAAGCACAAATGAAAAGGACTCGGTTGTTTCTATTTGTTTGTCAAAATAAAAAACTACATCTGACGGATGCAAGATAATTTGTATACAAGAGAATTTATCTATCATAAATAAGCCACAATTATGCCAAAGGTCATCTGATGAGAATAGAAAAAGATAGAAGAAGTGAAGACCTTTTTAACAGAACAAAAGACTTTGTCTACCATCAACAAACAAAGCAGAGAAGTAAGAATTGTATGGGAGAGCAAAAACTTCATTTATCTCAAGTGAGCCAATGATCATCTATTGTCGATAGACAAAGCAAAAGAAGCAAGGAGCAAAGTAAAAGATTCATCAGTGATTAGCTACTATTAATAGAAAAAGGAGAGAAATATTCCATCAGATGAAGGCATGAAGAAAACCCATTCACAAATCGACACCTCATCTATTACTTACAATAAACAAACCCAACAAATGAAGCTCTGAAGCAACAAGACATTTATGCTTCTACAATATAACAGACAAACCCAATAGACAAAGCTCTAAAGCAACAAGACATTTATGCTTCTACAATGCAACAGAAAAAGAACTTGAATACTGAAACTCGCCTGACAATAATAGAAGGAATGATTCATTTGTCACTCATGAAAGATAAGGATGAAGGAACTTTGTCTTATTGATAGCTGGACAGATACTTCATTTATTATAAGTAAAAGACAAGCAATAATCAAAATGAATTATAGATCTTTGCCCGGCATTAATAACAATCTTCTATATTGATGAAAGCTACAGCCATTGAAGTAATATCTCGACCAGAGCTTATTGAGAAACCATAAAACATCTTCTCAAAGGTCGACACTGCAGATTTTTTAGCATAAGAGGAATAAGCAGAATTCAGAGAATTCAAAATGTGCCAATCAGATTGACTTCTGTCATTAATGAAGTTTACCTACCACCAACGATTAGAATTCAAAGCAGCTATCAATAGAGCATCGTTGGAGCAGAAGGAACTAATGAAGCAATTAAGAAAATCATTCAAACCTTCTTGAGATCATTTACTGATCTAAGCTAAACATTTTGTAATTCTTCAAGAGTCAAGAGTCCTACATCCAAACCTTCTTCAACTTTCTTTGAAGGCCCTCAACTACCTTTGGGAAGATCATTCACTTTTACATTCAATTTTTAGAAACCTTCCCTTGTGCTTATTGAGAAATTTCTATGCTTAAAGTTTTGATATTCATTTATTGTTCCTTAAGCTAGTAGCTATAACTAAACTCAAGAAGAGTTGTGACTATCTGAGTGTAAACAATAGTTGTTTGTAAACACCCCCTAGAGCTAAAATCTAGAAGAGTGCTAGGAGCACTATGATTATGCCCTCTAGAGTTGAAATCCAGAAGAGTGTTGGGGACACTTGTTTACACCCCCTAGAGCTGGAATTATGTTGGGGACACTATTGTATTTTTGCTATTGGGAATAGTGGAACCCAAGACACTAAGACAAAAGTGCTTTTGAAAGAGTGGAGTAAAGTATTTACTCGAACCACTATAAAAATTATTGTATCTTATCTATTTTGTGCATTTAATGTTTGAGTGATTGATTGCTAGAGGGAAGAATAATCCTAAAGGGGTTGAGAAATAACTTTTATGCACCCAATTTACCCCTCCCTCTTGAGTCTTTGCCTAAACTTTGGAACAAACAAGTGGTATCAAAGCAGACTACATAAACACTTGTAGTGATCCAATGGCAAAACCATTGTCATCATTACAAATATTCACCGAGGGGCAATCGTCTTCCTGGCCACCCCTTTTTGTTGGAACTATGTTTACTAGAATTTAAGGATAAAACAATTTATTATAGCCAATGATATGGAATCTTGAAGGGATATTAAAGTTGGAATCACTCTTCCCACTACGGGAGTAGATACATAGACCAAAGAGGAAGCCACCTAGTGTGCTGTCGTAAGCAACCAAATTTAGAACCTTGCTCTAACTGCAAATTTCTATAGTAGTATGAGTAAAGGTCGATCCCACGAGAAGCATCTAGCTTATTATTGTGTAATGTGAACAAGAAAGGGAAGTTTTGAATGTAATAAAGAAAGTGTTATAAAAGAAATCTATCAGAGAAGAAAACCTTCATTCAAGTAAACATCCACCATCAAAATCTCATAACTGATCATTGATGCAATTATAAATCAAATCATACTTTAAATATTCACTATTGGGATTATTTTCCTATCTCTCCTTTAACATAGTTAAATATAAACTAGCATTCTAATTAACCCTAACCACTAAACAACCTAAGACTAGTGCTAAAGGTTTAATCTAATAGTAGCCTTAAGATTTGTAGAGATTGGTGAAGCTAAACAACATAAGCATCAGCTGTTGCATTTAATTTAGTCAAATATTCTTCATAAAATTTAATAACTACAATAGAAGCAAATTATTAAACCCTAGTTGCTTCACAAATTAGAGGAATTAAATGATTATGGATTTGATATCTAATCTAGTAATAGAT
Source organism: Pouteria campechiana (assembly GCA_036873735.1). Classification (NCBI taxonomy): domain Eukaryota; kingdom Viridiplantae; phylum Streptophyta; class Magnoliopsida; order Ericales; family Sapotaceae; genus Pouteria; species Pouteria campechiana. The sequence goes on from JAYJMB010008686.1 coordinate 14,188, forward strand.
TGTAATGAATAATAAACTAGTAGGCCTCTTAGAAATTAAACATAATAATCATAATCATGAACAAGGAAGAACATTCAATACTTAAAGTATAAATTGAACAATTAAATCAAATTAGATCTCACAGTATATTGATTTTATGGCTTCTGTCTCCTTAAACCAAGAATAAAAGTTTAGCTACGTAGGACCATGAAATCACAAAGAAAATAAAATAGAAGAAAGAAGAAGAAGATTTTCTATCGAAAGCCACCAAGAAGTTCTCTCTAAATCCTAGCAGAAGAACCCCCAAAAAGCCCTAGGAAACTACTATTTATAGAGAGTCAAAAATAAGCAAAATATACAGAATTCATAGAATTCATAGAATTCAAAAAGTGGGAAAGGAGTCAGGCGCTGTTGGTGCTGGATGGGCATTGCCGGTGCCACCTCGATGCCCAGTATGGTGGTGGTGTGAAGTGGGTTAGAGTTGGCGACACCATTCTACTACCTCCGATGCTCTACTCCTTGTTGCTTCTCTTCTATACTTCATCCCGACTTTGGCATTCTTCCTATTTTTGCTTTTGACATAGTCTTGATCTTTGAACCTCCAACCATGAAAGTTATAGAAATTTTTCTTGTGTTTTCATAACATCTTCAATCATTTCAATCAGAGCTCGGATAAGAGAGTTATGCTAAAATACAAAGTGATTCTAAAATTATCCAAAATCTTTCAATTAACTTCTTTTTGCACTTACCCACTCCAGTTGTCCCCTAAATCAAAAAATAAAAATAATGAGTCCATATAGGAGTCAAATAAGTATAAAAGATTAAGTATTAAGGGAATAAAATATGATATTTTATATTCTCATCAAATTCCCCCACACTTAACTCTTGCTCATCCTTGGGCAAAACTCAAATTTGCTCTCTCCCAAAAGAACATCAAGATTGCAATTATCATAAACAAAGAATAATCAAAACTCTTCAAAACTCATAATATATCATTAACAAATCATTCTCACACAATCTACAATCATTCAGTAAGCATTCTCTCTTGAAGATGGATTAAACTAAATAAGTAGGACCCTCACGGAAATAAACACTCTACTCTCATGTATTTGAAGGGTATATGTTCTGCTCAAATTCAGTCCAATGAAAATGAGATGTAGCTCAAAAGCCATTGAAACTAGTGAAGCACAAATAATTCAACTCAATATCAAATATATAAGACATATAAAGCCACTTATTTTCTTCAACATCTTTCACCTTTAAATACATGATGTATAAAAAGACCTCTTCCCATGGAATTTTGATATATTTTTTTTCTTTTCTCTTTTTCTTTCACTTTGACACATTTTTTTCATTTTTTTCATTTTAAGAATAACAATTTGTTCTATTTCACCAATTATAACCATTCCACAAATTTTGACACCCCCAAACTTTATTTTTGTATACCCATACATAGCACAATGATGACCCATGCTACACTAGATCTATGGCTTGGGTAAAGATATTAATTTTTTGGATTTCAAGTTTATAACATAGGTTTACAATAAAAATCTATAAAGCTCCAAGGGGCTTAACAAGAGGAAAAATTAATCACAATGTAAGATATTCGGGTCATGTTATTCATAATAAAGAAGGCCTTAATCATGTTCATGCATGCATATATTAATGTGATCTTAAAGAAAATTAAGGCAAGTTCTAGAGAAACAAATCCGTAAAAGAATATCTCTCATGAAGGAAAAGAATGAGACTGATGTGAATGTCAGTCTAAAGGCTCAAAATCTCACCAGCTTTTGTCTACGAAATTTAGTCATCACCATTCTCAAGGAAAATAACTAAACCAAGCAATTGCAAATTAGAATATTACTTATTCAATCATGTTCTAAATTTTTTAAGCTTATTTAAATCTTGCTCATGACATCCTCAACCTCAAATCATTAGAAACCAGCAAAATAAAGGGTAAAACTGACTCTCTCAAATTTTTTTCTCAAAAATAGAAGCAAAGATAAAAACAAACATACAAAAAATACAACCTAAACCTAAACCTAAATCCCCTCCCCACACTTAAAACTTACATTATCCCCAATGTAAGGTCAAATATAAAGATGATGCAAAAATAACTATAATATAAATGCAGAAATGAGAAGAAAATAAGAAAAAAAACACAAACTCCCCTTGGGTTACCTCCCAAGCAGCGGTTTTGTTTATAGTCGTTGGCTCGACTTACCGCATCTTTCTTCAATCTATGTAAACTGGTTGTTCCAGATCCAATTCTACAGCATTCTCAACTTATAGTCCTTCATAGAAAGGCTTGAGTCTATAACCATTCACTGTGAAGACTTTGGAAGTTGCCAAACACTGAATTTCAACTAAACCATGTGAAAAAACATAAGTGACAATACAAGGTCCATTCTAACAAGAATGTAACTTACCTTAAAACAGATGAAGTCTTGAATGGTATTGAAGAACTTTTTGACCAATTTTAAACTCCTTCCTAGAGATTATCTTGTCATGAAAAACCTTCATTTTTTTTCTTGTAAATCCTTGCATTCTCGTAAGCATCTTGTGAATCTCCTTTAACTCTTGTAATTGTAACTTCCTATGCTCTTTACTTTCATCCATGTTCATGTTGAAACTCTTAATAGCCCAATAAGCCTTGTGTTTTAGCTCAATAGGAAGGTGACGTAATTTCCCAAATACTAATGGATAAGGTGACATACCAATGGGCATCTTGTATGCAGTCATTTATGCCCAAAAGCATCATCCGGGCGCAAACTACAATCTTTTCTATTGGGGTTAACTATCTTTTCAAGAATGGACTTGATCTCTCGATTTGATACTTCAGCTTATCCGCTGGTTTGTGAATGATAGGCGATTGACACCTTATGGATCACATGATATTTTCTCAACAACACTTCAACTGTTCAATTGCAAAAGTTAGTGCCTCGATCACTCATCAAAGCTCTTGGAGAATATGTTAACCTTGATAAAATTCACAATAGCCTTAAAGTCATCAGTTTTGGTGGCTTTAGCTTCCATTTATTTTGAAACATAATTAAAAAAAAAGTAATATATAAACAAAACCAAAAGAAACAGGGAACTGTCCCATGAAATCAACTCCCCAAACATCAAAAATTTCACAGACTAATATAGAGGTTTGTGGCATCTCATTCCTTTGGGAAATATTACCTATCCTTTGACAATGAATACACAACTTACAAAAAGAGTATGAATCTAGAAAAACAAGGATGGCTAATAAAAACCATACTCTAATACTTTTCTTGTTGTTCTCTTTGCTTTAAAGTGACCTCCATAAGCATAAGAAAGACAAAAGGTAAGTATAGATAGAAACTCACTGTAAGGAATACACCTTCTTATTACCTGATCTACACAATGCTTCAAAAAGTATGGGTCATCCCACACATAATATTTTGCATCGCTCTTGAACTTGTTTCTCTAAGCTTTTGATAAACGAGGAGGTAATATGTTAGTGACCAAATAGTTTATCATATTTGCATACCAAGGTAATTTCTCACTTGCATAGAACAATTGCTCATCAGGAAATGTTTCCTACAGATGAAGTTCATCCTCCACATGTACTAACCAACTCAAATGATCTACAACCTGATTTTTTGCCCCTCTTTTGTCCTTAATCTCCAAGTCAAATTCGCTCAAGAGAAGTATCCACCTTATCAACCTTGGTTTGCCTCCTTCATCATCATCAAATAACAAAGAGTTGCATGATCAGAATAAACAATAACTTTAGTACCAAGCAGATAAAATCTAAATTTTTTCAATGCAAAGACAATAGCTAAAAGTTCTTTCTCATTGGTGGAGTAATTTCTTTGAGCATCATTCAATGTCCTTGAAGCATAATAGATGGCATGAGATGCTTTTTCAATTCTCTGACCCAAAATAGCTCCCACTATATAATCGCTTGCATCACACATTATCTTAAAAGGAACATTCCAATCAGGAGGTTAGATAACTTGGGTTGAAGTCAATAGTTTCTTCAACTTGTCAAACACCTTTTGCATCCTTCATTGAACTCAAAAACTACATCCTTTTGTAGTAACTTCCATAGAGGCAATGTTATGTTGGAGAAGTCCTTAATGAATCTTCTCTAGAAACCTACATGTCCAAGAAAAGAATAAACTTCCCACGCACTAGTGGGATAAGGTAAAGACTAAATGATATCAACTTTAGCTTTATCTACCTCCCTTCCACCAGATGAAATAACATGACCCAAAACTATATAATGTTCAACCATAAAGTGATATTATTTAGAATTTAACACAAGGTTAGTTTCTTTGCATCTTTGAAGAATAAGTGTAATGTTATGTAAGCAATTATCAAAGGAGTCTCCACAAACTGTGAAATTATCCATAAAGACTTCTATGATATGGTCAAGATAATATGAAAAGATGCTAACAATACACCTTTGGAAAGTGCAGGGAAAGTGGCTAGGGCATTGTAAAGACCAAAGGGCATCTGAAGATATGCAAAAGTTCCAAATGGGCATATGAAAGTCATTTTCTCTTGATCTTCTGGAGTAATTATAATCTGGAAATAACCTGAATAACCATCAAGGAAATAATAGTAAGAATAACCAGCTAACCTCTTAAGCATTTGATTAATATAAGGTAAAGGAAAGTGGTCCTTATGAGTTATAGCATTCAATTTTCTATAATTTATAAAAACTCGTCACCCATTTTGAACACTAGAAAGAACTACCTCGTCATTCTATTTTTCATCACAATTATTCTAGTCTTTTTAGGAACTACTTGAACTGGGTTAACTCAACTGCTATCCAAAATAGGGTAAATCACGCCAACTTTCAAAAGTTTGAGGATTTCTTTTTTCACTATATCTATCATAGGTGGGTTCAATCTCCTTCGTGGCTAATGAGAAGGTTTTGCTCCCTCTTCAAACAGAATATGATGCATGCATGTAGATGGGTTGATTCCCTTGATATCTATAATTGTCCAACCAATATCCATCTTATGCTCCTTAAGGACTTTCACAAGCTTTTTTTCTTGTGATGTACTAAGTTTACTTGAGATGATCACTTGTGAAGTCTCTCCCTCTCCAAGGAACACATACTTGAGATGACCAGGCAGAGGCTTCAAATCTAAAACAGGAGCCTGCAAAACAAAGGGTAAAATTCTCTTATCAGTAATTGGTAATTCAATATGAGGAACATTACCTGATTTTAGTAACTTTGGAAGGTCATTCAATACTGCAATAGTTTCCTGCAATTCATTAGTCCATGGTAAAATTTCATTCTCTTTCTCAAGATTCTCACTAATGGCAACTTTTAATTAATCTTTCTCATCAATTTCAAAAACTTCTTATGTACAAGAATCAATCACATCAACAAAATAGACAGAATTATCATAATCAGGATACTTCATGGCATCATAAATCTTAAACTTAATAATTTCACCATCAAATTCCATATAAGTGTGCCACTGTGAACATCTATCTTGGTTTTGCATGTTTTTAGGAATGATCTTCCTAACAGAATAGGAGTAGTATAATTACCATCCTCCATATCCAACACATAAAAATTAGCTGGAAAGACTAAATTATTGATTTGCACAAAAATATCCTCAACTACCCCTTTCGGATATGCATTAGATCTATCAACTAATTGAATCACAACACTAGTCTTATTCAAAGGTCCAAGTTTCAAAGAAGCATATAAGAATATAGTATAACATTAATGGAAGCTCCTAAATCTAACATGACCTTTTCAAGTCTAGTGTTACCTATCATACAAGGGATAGTAAACATACTTAGATCTTTGCACTTTGTAAGGAGTTTTCTTTGAATAATTACAGAAACATTCTCCCCTACTCTCACCTTCTCATACCCTTTAAGTTTCTATTTTCTCTTTATTATACATAATTCTTTTAGTAATTTAGCATAACAGGGTACTTGTTTAATGTCATCAAAAAGTGAATTGTTTTACCTTAAACTTACAAAAAGTCTCAAATAGATCTTGATATCGCTCAATTTTTTGAGATTCTACTAAAGTCTTGGGAAAATGTGGTACTGATTTATATTCAGAAAGAGGTGAAAACTTAGTTGAGTTACTTCATTGTCCTTAGGAAGGTCTTCATTTGCAACAACATTTTTCTCCTTTTCTTTCTCCATTGGTGTAGGAGTCATCTTTTTTGAAATTTCAACCTCTTTACCACTTCTCAAAATAATTGCACTCACATTTTCTCTTGAGTTCACCACTGTTTGCGAAGGTAATTTTTCTGAATTTTGTGTCTCCAATCGATTGATTGTTATTGCCATCTAACTCATCTGATTCTCCAACTAGCCTTCATCTCCTATTGAAATTGCAAAATGTTAGAGGCAAGAGACTTAACAATATCTTCCAAAGACAAACTAGAGTTAAAAGTTTGTCCCTATTGTGGTCTAAGTTTGTATGGCTACTTGTATTGCTGGGAATTCAGGTAATTTTGAGTTGTAGGTAGATTTGCATGTGGATTTCCATAGCTAAAATTGGGGTGATTCCTCTATCTTAGGTTGTATGAGTTAGAATAAGAATCATACTTTCTTTGTGGTTGTCCAAAAAAACCACCCATTGCATTCATCTGCTCAATGGGTTCCTCTTGAAGAGTTGGGCACATATCAGTTGGATGTCCTACCATGGAGCAAATTCCACAAGCTTTCACTGTTTGCATATTTCCTATAGTCAATTGACAAATAAGAGAAGTTAAACATGCAATCTGTTGTTCAAGAAAGGAAACGCTTACATTATTAATAGGCTTGGACAAAGAGTTAAGCCTATTGCCAAATTATTGTGAGTTGGCTGTCATGTTTGTGATTAAATTCCTTGCAACTTTAGGAGTTTTATCCACCAAAGCTCCTTTACTAGCTGCATTATTCATGCTCCTTTCAATAGGAAGAAGTCCCTCATAGAAATACCAGATGAGTATTTGCTCATTGATCTAATGATGGGGGCAATGTGCACATCATTTCTTGAAATGCTCCTAGTATTTGTATAAGGATTCTCCACTATGTATTACAAATTTCCTTCCCAATGTTAGCTGCCTTTGAAGTTGGAAAATATTTTTCTAAAAATAATCTCTTCATCCCATTTCATGTTGTGATGCTCTTAGATGGTAGATAATAAAGTTAATCCTTAGTTAAATCCTTCAAAGAGAATGGAAAGGCTCTCAGTTTGATTTACTCTTCAGTCACCCTTGTTGGTTTTATACTTGTGCATACCACATGAAATTCTTTCAAATGCTTATGAGAATCTTCACCTGCAAGACCATGAAAAGTAGGCAAGAGATGTATTAGTCCAGATTTTAGTTCAAAATTAACAGTAACATCTAAAGTAGGAAATGTTATGCATAAAGGTTGTTGATCCAAAGCAGGTGTGGTAAGCTCTTTCAAAGTTCAAGTTCTAACCATGATTTCCTCCTTTTCAGAATTTCTTCGAGCTTCACTCCTTAAACAATGCAAAGTTCTTTCAATTTCTAGTTCATGCTGCAAATCACCTTAATTAGAAGATCGAGTAACAATCATAAATAATAAAAGAATATCTAATAAACCCTAAAAAATAAAAATGAAAATAAATAGAAAAAGCACAAAAGCACAAAAATCAACTAGAATGTTTCCCTGGCAATAGCACCAAAATTTTGGTGTACTGTCATAGGCAAACAAATTTAGAACCTTACTCTAACTTCAAATTTCTATAGTAGTGTGAGTAAAGGTCGATCCCACGAGGAGTATGTAGCTTTATTGTGTAATGTGAACAAGGAAGGGGGGTTTTGAATGTAATGAAGAAAGTGTTATAAAAGAAATCTATCAGAGAAGAAAACCTTGGTTCAAGTAAACATCGACCATCAGAATCTCATAACTGATCATTAATGCAATTATTTTTCCTATCTCTCCTTCAACATAGTTAAATAGAAATCATCATTCTAATTGATAAATCAAATCACCATCAAAGAATAATATACAACAGACCTAAAAACAAAGGCAAACTATTACTTCTCTTATAGTTCTGACTCTTCAAGTTCAAATAGCACTTGTGTTAAAATGCAAAAAATTTGATGAGTTAAAACAATCATACAACTCTCTCTTTAATGAGTTTGGATCACTTAGCTAGAAATTTACTCAAAAGAAAAGACACTTTGACACAAGTGTCCACGTAAATTCTATTCTGGCAGAAAGAAATTCATCTCTACAAAAGAAAGTTGGAGATCTAAATAAAGAGATGGAATTATTAAATAATATGCTAAGTAAATTCTCCAATACTAGAGAATCAGTGACCAGATCTATGAGAATGACCAGTCAAACTAGCAAAAAGGGACTTGGCTGTGAACAATCAAGTGATGAAAATTTGTAAAACTTTGTTGGATGGTCCAAGGGAGTGAACATCACAGAAGAAAGGAAAAACTATCCAAATATTAGAAGGTTCGTAAATTTTTCTTGGATTAAGAAACTAATGGAATATATTACATCTAGTAAAGTCTCAAATATTCTATTTCTACAATAAATTTGGACATAAGGTATATGATTGTTATACCAAAAAGATGCAAACAAAAGCTGCTAAGATGAGATAGAAACACAATGAATGAGCACACACTTATACTACACACATTTCCACTAACATCATTGGACTCAATACTTGGGTACCAACAAGATAAGAAGAAAATTTTCTTTAAATGCAGATAAGTCTCAAAGCTACATCTAGAAATGCATGGTTCATGGATAGTGGTTGTTTGAGACATATGACTAGGAACAAAAAAATGTTTAAAGAATTAAAGCAATTGGATGGAGGAACATTAGCATTCAGCAACAATGATAAAGGTCTCATCAAGGGAATAGGTAAAATTTATGACTTATTCGATGCATGCATAGAGCATATATTATATGTAGAAGGACTCAAGCACAACCTACTAAACATCATTCAATTATGTGATAAGATTCACAAAGTTGTATTTGAACCATCTGCATGTAATATATTTAGTATAGATAATGATCTACTGTGTAGCGAAAAAAGGTATGAAAATATTAATCTAGGACAGCTGGATGATATAGTTGAAAATTACTTAATTGCAGTCAAGGATAATCCATAGGTATGGCACAAGAGAATGGGACATATCAATATATCAAATATTAGGTCTTTGTGGAAAAAAGATCTTATGATTGGTCTACCAAAATTAAACTATGACAGAAATTAAATATACAAATCTTTTCAATTATCAAAATAGACCAAAGTAACCTTCCATCCTAAGAATGAAATATCCACATCCAGACCTCTAGAACTATTGCATGTGAATTTATTTGGACCATCAGACATAGTCACACTTGGAGGAAAAAGATACGTATATATGATAATGGATGACTATTATAGATTTACATAGGTAATTATCTTGACTAGAAAGATGAAGCATCTTCAATGTTTTATACTTTTTCAAAGCTAGTCAAAAATGTGAAACAAATGTTTATTGTATCCATATGAAGCGATCACGATGGTGAATTTGAAAATAAAAGATTCATTGATTTTTGTGATGACAAAGGAATTCACCATAGTTTATCATCCCTCAGAACTCCTCAACAAAATAGAGTTATGGAAAGAAAGAATCAGACAATTTAGAAAATGGAAAAAAACTATACTAAATGAAAGTAAATTGTTCAAAAGATTCTGGGGAGAAACATTAGTACCGCTTGCCAAGTGCTACTGGGGCGACCATAAAAGCACTCTTAAAGAAAATCCCATATGAGCTTTGGAAAGGAAGAAAATCATACATCTCATATTTCTATCCTTTTAGATGCTTATATTATGTGCAAAACAATGGGAAAGATAACTTTGGAAAGTTTAATCCAAAGAGTGATAAAGTTATCTTTCCTAGTTACTCTTCCAATAGTAGAGCATTAGAGTCTAAATTAAGAAAACATAGGTTGTAAAAGAATCTATACATGTTAAATTTGATGAAGTAAATATAACCTCGAGAAGAAGAGTGATAGTGATGCAAATGAGGCTGCAACAAATATAAAAAAGCTCAAATTGAAGGATCAAGAGAATTACACGAATGATGAAAATGTACAAAGTTCAAAAAATGAAGAGAAGGCAAGAGTAGGTAATGTTGCTTATCAACCCCCTACTATTTGAGATTTATTACTACTCATTCTAGAAAAGAAATTATAGGAAATGTATATGATGGTATCAAGACAAGAAGATCTATGAAAAATGTTTGTGGTCAATATGCTTTCATATCTACAATAGAACCAACTAACATTGATCAAGCTTTGGATGATGAGAATTGAATTATAGCAATGTAAGAAGAGCTAAACTAGTTTGAAAGAAATAAAGTATGGGAACTAGTTCCAAAACCAAAAAATGTTGATGTAATCAGAACTAAATGGGTAGGCAAAAATAAACTGGATAAGAGTGGGCTAGTTGTAAGAAACAAGGCACGATTAGTTGCTAAGGGATACTCCTAAGAAGAAGGAATTGATTATGAAGAATCATATGCCTCTGTAGCTAGGCTAAAAGCTATTAGAATGTTATTTGCTTTTACATCTCATAAGGACTTTAAGTTATTTCAGATGGATGTAAAGAGTGCATTTCTGAATGGATATCTAAATGAAGAAGTGTATGCAGATCAACCACCTGGTTTTGAGAATGATGATTAACTCAATCATATCTATAAGCTCCCCAAGGCGTTATATGGTTTCAAACAAGCTTCAAGAGCTTAGTATGACAAGGTTGAGCAAATTCTTAAATGATCATCAATTCAAGAGAGAAAAGATTGACACCACTCCGTTTATCAAACATATTAACAAAGATATCTTGATAGTTCAAATTTATGTAGATGATATTATATTTGGAGCTACTAATGAAAAACTCTGTCAACATTTCTCAAAGATCATGCGGGCTGAATTTAAAATGAGTATGATAGGAGAATTAAATTACTTGGATTGCAAATCAAGCAAAGAAATGATAAAAATTATATTTGTCAATCAGATATACTAGAGAGATGCTAAAGAAGTTCAAAATAGAAGTAGTTAAAGCAATAAGCACTCCAATGAGCACATCAATACTATTAGATAAGGATGAAAAAGGTAAACTCATAGATCAAAAATAATATAAAAGTATGATTGGATCTCTTCTCTACCTTACTGCATCTAAACCAGATATTCTATTTAGTGTAGTTTATGTGTTAGATCTCAGTCCAGTCCTAGAGAATCTCATCTTACTGCAGTAAAATGAATTCAAAGGAATGGATTTTGAACTTATTAGATATTCTAATACTAATTTTAGAGAATATAAAGTTGATAGATGAAGTACTTTTGGAACCAGTCAATTTCTCGAAAATAGTTTAGTATCATGGTTCTCTAAAAAATAGACTAGTGTTGCTCACTCTACAACTAGAGCTGAATATATAGCAGCTGGAAGTTATTGCGCTCAATTGCTGTGGATAAAACAACAATGTCTCGATTATGGACTAAGACATACCCAAGAAATGTGACAACACTAGTACCATATGCTTAAGAAAGAATCTTGTCCTACATTCAAGAACTAAGCATAGAGATTAGGTACCACTTTATTAGAGATCATGTTAAAAAACATGATATATGTATAGAATATATGCCCACAAATGCTCAACTTGCTGATATTTTTACTAAGCCACTATCATTAGACACCTTTTGCAATATTAGAGGAGAATTAGGAATGACTAATGTAATGATATGAAAATGAAATCTCTAATGTTACTATGCTCAAAATTATGATGAAAAATATATTCTCTTTGAGACTAAACTTCATCTCAGATGAAGTAAGATATTTGTATAAAGTGCTCTAATCACACGTCATCTGAAGATGGATTCCCAAGATCGAGTACACCTCATTTTCTTGCTAGAATTAACTTACAGCTATGGTTATCACATCCAATTCTTTTTTTAACCCGAGTAATTCTCCTTTTCTTGCAAAATCACATCATGCACCTCATATAGTCTCCGAGGGAAGAAAATGCTTCTCTGTTCACCATTCTTACGGAAGCATTTTTCTTCAAAATTTGGTTTTGAAGAAATAATTTATCAATCTCATCACTGTCAGATAACCCCAGTTCACATATTGCCATCATTTGGGGCATTTGAAGAGGAGAGGAATGGAATAAACAAGTATATTATATCCATCTCCAACCCTTTATCTTCCCATCCACCATCCAAAACTCTAGTTTCTCACAATTGAAAAAACCTCTCATAGTTTTGGATGCACATCCCCCTGACCTTATGGCAAACTCTTCGAGTTCCACAACAATCTCTCTCTCCATCTCCCCAAACTTAGAATATTTTCTGTCTAGGCCGATTTGATCTATATCGATGCTTACACAAAAATGAAATGGAATAACATACTTAGTTTTTTTCCATACTTAGCCTATACTTACTAGGAGTGGATGCTTTGGCTTATGACAAAACAAGGGAGAAAGAATATGCAAATTATATCATAAATCAAAGGAAATATAAAACTGCATAATCTTTAATTAATTAGGGGGAGAATACATTCTAAATAGTTAGGGGAAGAATATATATATATATATATATATATATATAACAAGTAAAGGCAACTTGAGGAATGATTAAATATTATAAATTTGCATACACTTAGGGGGAGATTATCTTTTATGAGATAATTTTTAATCAAATTTTGTTATCATAAAAAAGAGGGAGAATGTTAACATGGTTTCGATGATAAATGGTTGTTATCAAGTTTTTAGCATGCAGAATCAAATCATAAGTCTTAGAGAAAAATGAGTACAAAAAACATATTCCATGGTGACAAGGCTTGAGGAAGCAAAGAAGCAAAAGGTGAAGTGTTGTAATAGAGAAATCACGAATGAAAAGGACTTGGCTGTTTCCATTCGCCTGTCAAAATGGAAAACTACATTTGAGGGATACAAGATAATTTGTATACAATAGATTTTATCTATTATAAGCAAGCCACAATTATACTAAAGGTTATCTGATGAGAACAAACAAAGGCAGAAGAACTGAAGACCTTTTCAATAGAATAAAAGACTTTGTCTGCCATCAACAGACACAGCGGAGAAGCAAGAATCGTATGGAAGAGCAAAAACTTCATCTATCTCAAGTGAACCAATGATCGTCTATTATCAACAGATAAAACAGAAGGAGTAAGGAGGCAAAAGATTCATTAATGATTGACTATTGTTAATAGACAAAGCGGAGAAATATTCCATCAGACGAAGGTATGAAGAAAGCCTATCTGCAAATCAATACTTCATTTGTTACTTAAAACAGGCAAACCTAACAGAGGAAGCTCTAAAGCAACATGACATGTGTGCTTTTATGATATAACAGACAAGACCAATAGAAGAAGCTCTAAAGCAATAAGACATTTATGCTTCTACAATGCAGCAAATAAAGAACTTGAATAATGAAATTTGTCTAATAGCAATAGAAGGAATGATTCGTCTGCTACTCATAAAAGACAAAGGCAAAGGAACTTTGTCTTATGGATAGATGGACAGATACTTTATCTATCATAAGTAAAAGATGAGTAACAGTTAGAATAAATCATCGGTCTTTGCCTAGTATTAATAACTATCTTTCTATATTGATAAAAGCAGTAGCCATTGTAGTAATATCTCGACCAGAGCTTATTGAGAAACCAGAAAACATCTTCTCCAAGGTCAGCACTATAGATATTTCAACATGTGAGGAATAAAAAGAAGTCAGAGAATTCAAAATAGATCAATCACATTGACTTCCATCATTAATGAAGTTTACCTACCACCAATAATTAGAATTCAAAGCAGTTATAAATGGAGCAACGTTAGAGTAGAAGGAACTAACAAAGCAATTGAAAAAATCATTCAAACTTTCTTGAGAGCATTTACTGATCTGAGCTAAACCTTATGCAATTCTTCAAGAGTCAAGAGCCCTGCATCCAAACATTCCTTAACTTTCTTTGAAGGCTTTCATCTGCCTTTGAGAAGATCATTTACTTCTGCATTCAACTTTTAGAAACCTTCCCTTGCTTATTGAGAAATTTTAATACTTAAATTTTTTATATTTATTTCTTGTTCCTTGAGCAAGTGGTTGTGACTAAACTCAAAAAGAGATGTGACTGTCTGAGTGCAGATAAGAGTTGTTTGTAAACACCCCCCAGAGCTGAAATCTAGAAGAGTGTTGGGTGCACTGTGATTAAGCTCCCTATAGCTGGAATCCAAAAGAGTATTGGGGACACTTGTTTACGCCTCCTAGAGCTAGAATCTAAAAGAGTATCATGGACACTATTGTATTTCTGCTATTGAGAATATTGGAACACAAGACACTAAGACAAAAGTGGTCTTGGAAGATTAGAGTAGAGTATTTACTCAAACCACTATAAAAATCACTATGTCTTATCTATTTTGTACATTTAATGTTCGAGTGATTAATTACTATAGGGAAGAATAATCATAAAGGGGTTGAGAAATAATTTTTACACACCAAATTCACCCCTCCTCTCTTGGGTCTTTGCCTAACCTTTGAGATGAATAAGTGGTATCAAAGTAGACTATATAAATACTTGTAGTGATCCAATGGCAAAACTATCATCCTCATTACAAATAATCCCCGATGGGCAATTGTCTTCCTAGCCACCCCTATTTAATGGAGCTAACTTCGCTTACTAGAAGTTAAGGATAAATCAATTTATTATAGCCAATGATATAGAATCTTGAAAGGCTATTAAAGTTGAAATTACTCTTTCCACTACTGAAGTAGATACATGGACCAAAGAGGAAGCCACCTTAGTCCAAAATAATGCAAAGGTTATGAGCTCTTTATTTTGTGGACTTTCCTCATCTGAGATTAATAAGTATCCTCTTGCACTACTGCAAAGGACATATGGGATAAATTAGTATCTATCTATGAAGGTTCCTCACAAGTCAAGGGAACCAAAAGAAATATGTTAATAGAAGAACTAGAAAAGTTTAGGATGAAAGAAGGAGAAAGTATGTCTAAAATGTATGCTCGATTTTCTAAAGTTACTAACGCCTTGAAAGATTTGGAAAAATAAGTTACAAATTCTGAATAGGTAATGAAGATACTAAGAGCACTACCAGATTTATGGAACCAAAATATCACAGCAATAGAAGCAAAGTATCTAAATACTCTTCTAGTGGACGATCTTATCAGGTCATTAATGTCACATGAGCTAATCAAGAATAAAAGAGAGGATCTAACAAAGCCAAAGAAATATATTGCTCTAAAAGTGACCAAGGAGAGCAATAGTGATCCGGCATCATAATCCGAAGATGATACGGCTATATTGGTTATAAATTTCAGAAAGTTTGCAAAAAGCAGCAGAAGTAGCACCTCAAGGAGACAACCTAGACAACAAAAGAAAATGGCTAAAAGAAAGAAGGATCTCCCCATAGATGTGGAGGAATCAGACACATGTCACTAAAGTGTCCCAATAAAGAAAAAGTAAATATTAACGAGAAGGATGATGGAAAAGAAAAGAAACAATTTAAGAAGTCTTTAAGAAATCAAGCCAGAGGAATGTATATGATAAAGACTCATCTGTAACAAGCTCAAGTGAGAAAGATGATAATGAGGTTAGACATATTGCTAGAATATGTTGCATGGCCTAGATGGAGAATGAATCGACAAATCAAATCGCCATCAAAGAACAATACATAATGGACCTAGAAATAGAGATAAATTCTTACTACTCTTATAGTTCTAACTCTTCAAGCTCAAATAACACTTATGTTAAAATGAAAAAAAAATTGATAAGTTACAATAATCATGCAACTCTCTCTTTAATGAGTTTGGATTACTTAGCCAAAAATTTACTCAAAAGAAAAGATACTTTGACACAACTGCCAAAGTAAATTCCATTTTGGCAGAAAGAAAGTCATCTCTACAAAAGAAAGTTGGAGATCTAAAAAAGGAGATGGAATTATTAAAGAATATACTAAGTAAATTCTCCAATCCAGGAGAATCAGTGACCATATTTATGAGAATGACCGGTTAAACTAGCAAAAAAGGACTTGGCTATGAATAGTAAAGTGGTGAAAATTTACAAAATTTTGTTGGATGATCTAAGGGAGTGAACCACACAAAAGAAAGGAAAAATTGTCCAAATATTAGAAGGTTCATAAATTTTTCTTGGATAAAGAAACTAATGGAATATATTACATCTGGCAAAGTCCCAAATATTTGCTATTTTTGCAACAAATTTGGACATAAGGTGTATGATTGTTATGCCAAATAGATGCAAGCAAAGGTGCTAAGATGAGATGAAAATGTAAGGAATGAGTACACACTTATACTACACACATTTCCACTAACATCATTGGACTCAATACTTGGGTACCAACAATGTAAGAAGAAAATTTACTTTGAATGCAGGTAAGTCTCAAAGCTACATCAAGAAATGCATGGTTCATGGATAGTGGTCATTCAAGGCATATGATTGGGAACAAAAAATGTTCAAAGAATTAAAGCAATTGGATGGAGGAACATTAGCATTCGGTAACAATGACAAAGGTCTCATTAAGGGAATAGGTAAAATTTATAGCTTATTCGATACATGCATAGAGCATGTATTATATGTAGAAGGACTCAAGCACAATCTACTAAACATCAGTTAATTATGTGACAAGAGTCACAAAGTTGTGTTTGAACCATCTGCATGTAATATATTTAGTATAGATAATGATCTACTGTTTAGCAAAAAAGGTATGAAAATATTTATCTAGTATAGCTGGATGATATAGTTGAAAATTACTTAATTGCAGTCAAAGACAATCCATGGTATGGCACAAGAGAATGGGACATATTAATATATCAAATATTAGGTCTCTGTGGAAAAAGGATCTCATGATTAGTCTACCTAAATTAAACTATGACAGAAATTAAATATACAAATCTTGTCAGTTGTCAAAATAGACCAAAGTAACCTTCCATCCTAAGAATAAAGTATCCACATCCAGACCTCTAGAACTATTGCATATGGATTTATTTGGACCATCAGATATAGTTACACTTGGAGGAAAAATATCGTATATGTGATAATGGATGACTATTATAGATTTACATAGGTAATTATCTTGACTAGAAAGATGAAGCATCTTCAATGTCAAAGCTAATCCAAAATGAGAAACAAATGTCTATTGTATCCATTCGCAGTGATCATGATGGTGAATTCAAAAACAGAAGATTCATTGATTTTTGTGATGACAAAGGATTTCACCATAGTTTATCATCCCTCAAAACCCCTCGACAGAATAGAGTTGTGGAAAGAAAGAATCAAATAATTCAGAAAATGATAAGAATGATGTTGAATAAAAGTAAATCATCCAAAAGATTTTGAGAAGTAGTTAGTACCGCTTGCCACATGTTGAACAAGTTTACCATAAGAGCAATTGTAAAGAAAATCCTATATAAGCTTTGGAAAGGAAGAAAACCAAATATCTTATATTTTAATCATTTTG
Source organism: Pouteria campechiana (assembly GCA_036873735.1). Taxonomy (NCBI): domain Eukaryota; kingdom Viridiplantae; phylum Streptophyta; class Magnoliopsida; order Ericales; family Sapotaceae; genus Pouteria; species Pouteria campechiana. The sequence goes on from JAYJMB010008686.1 coordinate 31,650, forward strand.
GATGCTTATGCTATGTGTTGAACAATAAGAAAAAAAACCTTGGAAAGTTTGATTCAAAGAGTGATAAAACTATCTTTCTTGGTTATTCTTTCAATAGTAGAGCATTTAGTGTCTACATTAAGAAAATACAGGTTGTAAAAGAATCTATACATGTTAAATTTGATGAAGCATATATAACCGCAAGAAAGGAGAGTGATAGTGATGCAGATGAAGCTGGAATAAATATGAAGAAGCTCAAATTGGAGGATCAAGAGAATGACACTAATGATGAAGATGTACAAAGTTCAGAAAATCAAAAAGAAGTAAAAGTAGGTAATGTTGCTTATCAACCCTCTACTTATTTGAGATTTGTTACTGCTTATCCTAGAAAGCAAATCATAGGAAATGTATATGATGGTGTCAAAATATGAAAGTCTATGCAAAATGTATGTGGTCATCATGCCTTCATATCTACAATAGAATCAACTAACATTGACCAAACTTTGGATAATAAAAATTGGATTATAGTAATGCAAGAAGAGCTAAACTAGTTTGAAAGAAACAAATTATAGAAACTGGTTCCAAAACCAAAAAATGTTGATGTAATCGGAACTAAATAGGTATTCAGAAACAAACTGGATGAGAATGGGCTAGTTGTAAGAAATAATGCACAATTAGTTGCTAAGGGGTATTCCCAAGAAGAAGGAATTAATTTTGAAGAATCATATGCCCCTGTATTTAGTCTAGAAGCCATTAGAATGCTACTCACTTTTGCATCTCATAAGACTTTACGTTATTTCAGATGGATGCATAGAGTACATTTCTAAATGGATATCTAAGTGAAGAAGTGTATGTAGATCAACCTCCTAATTTTGAGAATGATGATTAACTTGATCATGTCTATAAGCTTGCCAAGGCATTATATAGTTTAAGACAAGCTCCAAGAGCTTGGTATGAAAAGTTGAGCAAATTCTTAAGTGATTATAAATTCAGGAGAGGAAAGGTTGACACTACTCTGTTTATCAAAAATATTGACAAAGATATCTTGATAGTTCAAATTTATGTGGATGACATTACATTTAGAGCTACTACTTAAAAACTCTATCAAGATTTCTCAAAGATCATGCATGCTGAATTTGAAATGAGTATGATGGGAGAATTAAATTACTTTCTTGGATTATAAATCAAGTAAAGAAATGATGAAAATTATATTTGTCAATCCAAATATACTAGATAGATGCTAAAGAGGTTCAAAATGGAAGAAGTTAAAGCAGTAAGCATTCCAATAAGCACATCAATAATACCAGATAAGGATGAAAAAGGTAAACTCTCAAAAATAATATAAAAGTATGTTTGGATCTCTTCTCTACCTTACTGCATCTAAACCAGATATTCTATTTAGTATATGTTTATGTGCTAGATTTCAGTCCAGTCCTAGAGAATCTCATCTTATTGCAGAAAAATAAATTTTTAAGTATCTGATTGACATACCAAATCTAGGACTTTATTATCCCAAAGGAATAAATTTTGAACTTATCGGATATTCTGATACTGATTTTGGAGGATATAAAGTCAATAGAAGAAGTACCAATGGAACCATTCAATTTATAGGAAATAGTTTAGTATCATAGTTCTTTAGAAAATAGACTAGTGTTGCTCACTCTACAGCAAAAATTGAATATATAATAGATAAAAGTTATTGTGCTCAATTGTTGTGGATGAAACAATAGCTTCTCAATTATGAACTAAGCTATAGAGATATACCCATTAAAAATGATAACACTAGTGCCATATGCTTGATAAAGAATCCTGTCCTACATTTGAGAATTAAGCATATAAAGATTAGGCATAACTTTATTAGAGATTATGTTAAAAAACATGATATATGTATAGAATATGTCAACAAATGCTCAACTTGCCAATATTTTTATTAAGCTACTATCATTAGACACCTTCTGTAATATTAGAGGAGAATTAGATATAATTAACTTGATGATATAAAAATAAAATCTCTAATGTTACTATGATCAAAATTATGATGAAAAATATATTCTTTTTAAGACTAAACTTCATCTTAGACGAAGTAAGATATTCGTACAAAGTGCTCTAATCGCACTTTGTCTAAAGATTAATTCCCAAAGTTAAGTATATCTCATTTTCTTGGTAGAAATAACTTACAGCTATGGTTATCACATCCAATTCTATTTTTAGCCAGACTTATTCTCCTTTTCTTGGAAAATCACATCATGCACCTTGTATAGTTTCCATAATCAATCTCTTTTAACCCCTAAATCACAATCTTTCTTTACACTACTAAAATGAAAATCTTCAAAGAAGAATATTTTGAAAGCAATCACAAAGAGAAGACAAGCGCGTGGTGGAAACTGAAAAATCAACTGTTGGTTCTTCAATTGTTTTCCTAAAGGGAAGAAAATGCTCTTGTATTCACCATCCTTACAGAAGCATTTTTCTTCAAAATCTGGTTTTGCAGAAATAATTTAACAATCTCATCACTACCAGATAGTCCTGGTTTACATATTACCATCATCTAAGACATCTAAAGAGGATGAGAATGGAAGAAATAAGCATATTACATCTATCTCTAACCCCTCATCTTCCCATCCACCATCCAAAACTCTGGTTTCACATACTTGAAGAAAACTCTCATACTTTTGGATGCATATCCCCCCCACCTTATGGCAAACCTCTTTGTTCCACAACAATCTCTCTCTCCATCTCCCCAAACTTAGAATGTTGTATGTCTATGCCGATCCGATCTGTATCGATGCTTGTAATGAAAATGAAATAGAATAATATACTTATTTTTCTTTTTATACTTGGCCTATACTTACTGGGAGTGGATTTTTTTTCTTATGACAAAAAGAGGGAGAAAGAATATGCAAATTATATCACAAATCAAAGGAAATATAAAGTTGCATAATCTTTAATTAATTAGGGGAAGAATATATTCTAAATAATCATGGAAAAAAAAATATATATATATATATATAACAAGAAAGGGCAACTTGAGGAATGACTAAACATTGTACATTTGCAAACACTTAGGGGGAGATTATCTTTTATGAGATAATTTTTAATCAAGTTTTGTCATCATAAAAAAGGGGGAGAATGTTGACATGGTTTTGATGATAAACAAAACTTGATTAATGATTATGTACTAATGGTTGTTATTAAGTTTTTAGTAGGCAAAATTAAGTTGCAGGTCTTAGAGAAAAATGAGTATAGAAAATATATTCCATGGGGACAAGGCTTAAGGAAGTAAAGATTCATAAGATGAAATGTTTTAATAGATAAAGACAGAATGAAAAAGACTCAAATATTTTAATTCGTTTGTCAAAATGGAAAACTACATTTAATGGATGCAAGACAATTTGTATACAATAGATTTTGTCTATCATAAGCAAGTCATATTATACCAAAGGTTATTTGATGAGAACAGACAAAGGTGGAAGAAGTAATGACCTTTTCAATGGTACAAAAGACTTTGTCTACCATCAATAGACAAAGCGGAGAAGCAAGAATCATATGGAAGAACAGAAACTTTGTCTATCTCAAATGAGCCAATGATTGTCTACTGTCGATAGACAAAGTAGAAGAAACAAGGAGCAAAGTAAAAAATTTGTCAGTGATCAACTATTGTTAATAGACAAAGCGGAGAAATATTCTATCAGACGAAGGAATAAAGAAAACCCATCTATAAATTAATACTTTGTCTGTTACTTACAATAACAAACCCAACAGAAGAAGCTCTAAAGCAACATGACATGTGTGCTTCTATGATACAATAGACTAACCCAACAGATGAACCTCTTAAGCAACAAAACATTTATGTTTCTAAGATGTAACAGATAAAGAACTTGAACAGTGAAATTTGTTTGATAGTAATAGAAGGAATGATTTGTCTGTTACTCACGAAAGACAAAGATGAAAGGACTTTGTCTTATGGATAGCTAGACAAATACTTCATCTATCATAAGTAAAAGACAAGCAATTGTCAGAACGAATCATTGGTCTTCACCCAAAATTAATAACAATCTTTTTATATTAATGAAAATAATAGTCATTGTAGTAATATCTCGACCAAAACTTATTGAGAAACTTGAAAACATCTTCTCCAAGGTCGGCATTGCAGACATTTCAGCATACAAGGAATAAGCAGAAGTAAGAGAATTCAAAATGTCTCAATCAGTTTAACTTCTATCATTAATAGAGTTCACCTACCACCAACAATTATAATTCAACGCAACTATAAATGGAGCATTATTGGAGTAGAAGGAACTAATGAAGAAATCAAAAAAATCATTCAAACCTTCTTGAGAACATTTACTGATATGAGCTAAATCTTCTGCGATTCTTCAAGAGTTAAGAGCCCTATATCCAAATCTTTCTCAACTTTTTTTGAAGGCTCTCAATTACCTTTGGGAAGATCATTCACTTCTGCATTCAACTTTTAGAAACCTTCTCCTGTGCTTATTGAGAAATTTCTATGCTTAAACTTCTGATATTCATTTCTTGTTCCTTGAGCTAGTGGTTGTGAATAGACATAAGAAGGGTTATGACTAAACTCAAGAAGAGTTATGACTATTTGGGTGCAAACAAGAGCTATTTATAAATGCCCCTTAGAGCTGAAATCTAGAAAAGTGCTAGGAATACTGTGATTACGCCCAATAGAGCTAGGATCCAGAAGAGTGTCGGAAAAACCTGTTTACACCCCCTAAAGCTAAAATTTAGAAGAGTGTCAAGGATACTATTGTATTTCTGCTATTGGGAATAGTAAAACTCAAGACACTAAGACAAAAGCGCTCTTAGAAGAGTAGAGTAAAATGTTTACTCGAATCACTATAAAAATCACTGTGTCTTATCTATTTTATGAATTTAATGTTTGAGTGTGTCACGCCCTGGCCTCCCACCGAGGTATTGTCCACTTTGGGTCACAGCCCGCACGGTTTTGTCCTCTGGGACTATCCCACGAGCCGCCGCAGCACTCAGGGCCTCCCCAAAAGACGCCTCGATGGACTATCTAGGACCTCCACTTATAGCCCAGGACTCTCTCCCTTGGCTTTCCGATATGGGAAGTGTCATACTACTACCCCCTCAAGGGCTCAGCGGTCCCCGCCGGCACACCGCCAGTTTCGCGGAAGTCAGCTCTGATACCATTATGTCACGCCCTGGCCTCTCACCGAGGTATTGTCCGCTTTGGGCCGCAGCCCGCACGATTTTGTCCTTTGAGACTATCCCACGAGCCACCGCAGCACTCGGGGCCTCCCCAAAAGGCGCCTCGATGGACTATCCAGGACCTCCACTTATAGCCCAGGACTCTCTCCCTTGGCTTTCAAGTGAAAGCCGAACATCAATTAATTTAGTGTGACACTTCCCACATCGGAAAGCCAAGGGAGAGAGTCCTAGGCTATAAGTGGAGGTCCTGGATAGTCCATCGAGATGCCTTTTGGGGAGGCCCCGAGTGCTGCGACGGCTCGTGGGATAGTCCCAGAGGACAAAACTGTGTGGGCTGCGGCCCAAAGTGGACAATACCTCGATGAGAGGCCAGGGCGTGACAACTATCCAGGACCTCCACTTATAGCCCAGGACTCTCTCCCTTGGCTTTCCGATGTGGGAAGTGTCACAGAGTGATTGATTGCTAGAAGGAAGAATAATCCTAAAGGGGTTGAGAAATAATTTTTATATACCCAATTCACCCCTCCCCTCTTGGGTCTTTGCCTAACAATCTTCGGGATCAATAGGAGGATCTTGGGTGATTTCGATTTTCATTTAAATCTAATGCAGAGTAGCTTTGTTTCACCTATTTACATCTGGATTATTCAAATTGCTTTCTACAGGAATTCTATTTGTATGTTTTCATTCTACACCCTTGACAAACACCTGATAGCTTTTCTATTTTGATGTTGAAAAACTGAAAAATAAACTATTGGCCTCCCTGAGGAAAAATGGGTGCCTTATGACAAGGGTGCAAAGTTGCAACAATTAAATAGAATCAACATTCTTGTCATTTATAGATCTTTCTTACTTCCTTACATGTTCCCCTGGTTTGGGTCTAGTTGGTAATATTATTAGAATTGGTTGCCTCATTTTTAAGTACGTAAAGTTTGCTGCTGCAAAGTGTTTGTATGTGTTACAAATGCACTCGGATAAATGATGGATGTAGAAAAATCCTTTTTTGTTTTTTCTCATTGCCAAAATACAGTTTAGGACAAAAATCCACCGAACTATGAACTCTTCAAAAACTCTGTAAAACTTGCTTCAGGACAGGGTGTTGTCTGTCGATTGACCTCAATCCAACAAACATGGGTATTGAATATAAGTATTGCAATAGTCAAGATTCTAAAATTTTGGTTACCATAACTTTGAAACTTAGTAATTGGTGCTTTTTATGAAGCCTTACATTTGTTGCAACATTGTGTACAATTTTTCTAATATCTAACTTTAGTTAATGAGATGAACTTAATAAAAGTGCTTTTAATATAAGAAAAAACAGAATTAACATTTTCACCATTCGACATGCACACGACTGATATGAGGCCACACACTACACTACATGGGTATTTTTGTCCCATGCTATGCAAGTGCGCATTCTCACATTTGCATTCGCATCTACCATATAACAAGTAGCATTCCATCACCCGACGTCCTATGCGTTGATTCAGCTTTGCGGTAAAACCCTCCCCCTCTGCATCCTGGACAAGCCTTGAAAAAACTATTTCCGCTCCAGCATCCTATTCGTTGCGTGCCCTTTGCAATAAAATCCTCTCCCTCTTCATCCCAGGAAATTACCCCATGGATCATTACCTTCTTTGTCCTTAATCAGCCCTAAAGAGGCAACCTTACGCAACTCCTCTAGTTGTTTTCCAGTGAAATACCTCCTAGAAGCTGCCAATAATGGTAGCCTAACACAACTCCTCTGGTTGTTGTCCTATGAAATACCTCCCAGAAGCTGCCAAGAAGTGTAACTAACACAACTCCTTTGGTTGTGGCCTTGTGAAATGCCTCCTAGAAGTTGCCAAAAAGGGTTGGTTTCCAACGCCGACTGTACCATTCTTCCAATTTTCTAAGGGTAGTAGGAGCTACGGCCGGACTACAATCGCAGTTGCGAGGTAATTAATTTCCCCTCATTTTATCCATTCTATGTTTACCATTTTTGCTAATATTTTTAGTTTCGGCCTCTAGCATTTGTTCTTACCAAGGTAGCACCGTCTTTTCATGGGTTAGGAGAAGGATTTTCGATGCCATGGCAGATGCATTCAATCTTATTGATGAAATGTTAGACTTGTTGAATATTTTGCTAAAAATTTCAACAAATAACAGTAAAACGAGGGAAAACTCAGCTTTTGAATGTGTCACAATCTACCATTTTAGAAGCTTTTCAACGCCAATATTTTTATTTTTCCCTTCTCAGCATCTAGTAGAAGCAGAAGCTTTTGAGTCTCTAAGCATAATTCATAGGCCAGCCCCTTCTGTCACTGAATATGGGAACCTCAAATCCTCAAATATGGATGTTTAACTTAGCAACTATCAACCATATTTAAGGAAAATAACAGTTGATCTGAAGAATTTTCCTTTTGAATGTACATGCATGGCTTTTTCCAGGAGTGAAATTACCAAATTGGTTGAATGGATTTTTAATACTATTGAAGGGAGAAAAAAGTTGAGGAAGCTCTGGAAGAGTCAACTAATTAGACATTTAGGTGATATGGATAGTAAGGCATGGTTAGGAAGACTGAAATCAGTTAGTGAGAGAGAGCGTATTGAGTTTATTACTGTTTGATTATGTACTCTTCAGGGAAACTAGTAGCGTAAAACACACCTATATGAAGCAAATAAATGTGTCAAAGATCATTATTAAAATGCTTGCTCCATGTTTGTGTACAAACTCGGCTTCGTCATATGAATCCACCTCTGCAAGTGGCACTATTTCCAAGGGACTAAATCATTTTACATGGAAAAGGGGAAGTCCTCATGTGCTATCTTTGAATGATTGAGAACTTTACATAACAAGTTCATATAGTGTGGAAGCTTTAGATGATAAAATCTTTGATTATATTTATCTTCCAATCTGGAATGTATTATCGAAAGGAACAAGTGGTGAACAATAATACGTTGGGTGTTGTTGGTAAGATGAAGGTATCGAGTTCACTCACACTAAATCCAACTAGCCAAAAGTTGCAAGAAATAGAGTTTGTTTTGTTTGGTGTTAGTGAAGATCTCGTGCATACACAAAGTTCAATTCCTCCTCCTCGCAATCAGTAACGAAACATGACAAATGGAGCTTAAACTTTAATATCCTATTTGAGGATTTTGTTCTGGAGAATTATCACCTTGAACTCCTAGTCTAGTACCCTTGAATTGGACAAGTCACATAAAAGTTATCTTAAACTAGGAATAATAAATAGAAGTTTCTATTTTATTTACTATTGTGATTGATAGCTGAGTCTTCATTTGCATATGCCAATAGTAATAAATACAACATATGCCAGTGAAAATAATTCATGTACTAAAATCAAGCTTAATGTACAAAGCCAGGTGCTTGGCACTTCTTTAACCTAGCATTTAGTGGACAATAGGGCATTGAATGGGATTTACATTTTCAAGGGAGGATTGTTGGAATTCAGGCTTGTTATACTAGATCTTTGATAGTTTCAATTTTAAGTTGGGGAAGTATTTCCATGTTGGTAGTTTTAATCTCTCTTCTCACATGAATTGTGTGTATGAAGAAACTTGTATTCAGTCTCTGTTGTTAAAAATTTGACAATCATTATTATAGAGTCGTAGACAGATATTAGACAAAACATTTTGGACCCACAACCTAAATCCCTTTTTGGATCAATCATATTACTTGTAGTCGAATTCTTTCATGAATATACTAATATTTTTCGTGCAAGTACTGTTTGGCCTTAATAAAAAGTTTAAGTCCAGACATCATTGATTGAAGACATTGTTTTGTGTTAAAAATGAAGTTATCTGCAATTTATTTCTCCTGGACAGTTGGTAATGTCTCCAACCTATGCTGCTTGGGTCATGACTTTAATGCATCTAAGGATTGAACTTTTTTCCTGGTTATTGTAATAAATGAATTGAAGTTATTATTATAAAGTGTTTGATTATATGTGTTTTCCATTTTATATAAGAAAGTATTTTTCATTGAGCATTTAATTATTACTCGCACTTGCTATTAACTTTGAGAGGTAGACTCCAATAGAAGTGCTTTTACTATAAGGGAAAATCGAATTATCCTTTGTACTTTTGGATACATGGAAATGGCTGAGATGAGTCCACGCACAATATGGGCAGTTTTGTCCCATGATACTATGAGCGCCCTTTCTCATTTGTGGAAACACGAGTACCATATAGCAAGTAGGCTACTTGTTTCGAATGCCCGGAGAATGTGAGAAATCCCATTGAATCAAATTTGTTGTTCCTCATTTTCTTCTTCCCCGTAAAATCCTCTTAGCATTGATCTCCCCAACCGATGATTGTTTCTAGCTTTTCTATAATCATTCCCAAAGAGGCTCCCTTACACTTGGTTGCTTTGCTAGAGAGATAGTTCTAATCCGGCACCTACCTAGCGTTCTTGAGTTTCAAAGCATAGTAGAAGAGGCGACTAGACCATGAGCATAGCTATGAGGTAAATGCTTAATCCCATTTACTTTTCCCTCTTACCATCTTCTCTATAACCCCCACCCCCCCAACACACACACACAAAATTGTTGCATCTGTTGTTGTTATTCTATTTTTGCATATTTGACGGCCAAGCTTATCCATTACACATGCTGAGAGAGAATGGAACCCTCATAGACATGGTTGATTCCACTGTTTGCAAAATCAAATTTTTTGGGGAAATATTTGTTGTTAATTTTTGTTTGGGATATTTTGAAATCTTCTCGCTAAGGAATCATAGAAAAATTATTGGGAAAATGCTCAAAGCTCTTCCAAAACCTATTTCAACCCATGTAAACCACGTTTCTCTATTCGAAACTCACCCCAATCCTTGCAAAACTCATTTTTGACTGAGGTTCTTGTGATTTTACACAAAAAAATAGTATTTGATCAATCAATTCAAATACTAAAGGTGCATAGCTGCTATGACTCCATCATTCCAATTTAGATGCAACTTGAAATCATTTTTTTAAGATCAAAAGTAACCTGCCTTACTTCAAAAGGGAATTTTAACTTCATTATAAGTTGTGTTCAACAACACTAAAATCGGGTGGAGAAGAAGGCTTGACAATGGGTTTACATCAAGGAATATGTTCCGAAATCGATATTTAGGGTCTGTTTTAGTGATTTTTAGTACCAAATCCTATTCTTTCCTCTTTTTTATAAATTAAGCCTCTTTTATGTTTTGTTTCATATTTTTAAATTATTTTTGTTTTAATACATTTTTTGTACAAATCTGGCCTTTTCTGTATTTCTTTGATATTATGAAATAATGTTTGTTATAAATTATTATTTCTATTATAGAACACTCAAAAACTGTTGGTTAATATATTTTTGTGAAAATATTTTTTTAGGAATAAATTGATATTATTTTTTAGCAATTAAAAGGGGTAAATTAGTTAGCCATATAATTGCCACACAAATAAAACTTAATTTTTTAGCGATGTATTTTTTTATTTTTTCCATATTTTGAAAGACTGGTTATTTTTATAAAAAATTGATATTTGGTTTTTTGAAAACAATTATTGCTATAACTAAATTTATTTTTTCAATAATGTTTTAACGGTAATGTAATTATATGTTTTATAACAACTTTATGCAATACAAACATACTTTTAGTAACTTCTTTATATTAGAAATTTGTTTTATAGAGTATATGTGACATTAATACGTTTTAATTATTTCTTATATGTCGACATTTAAAGTATTATTTTTATTCTAAATATATATTTACGTTTACCGTTATTTATTCTAAAGTTTCATTGAAAATGCCTAATTTTTCTCTATTTTTATAATTTTTAGTATTTAAGCTAAATAATTTGGTCAAATTATAAATAATTTTAGCAAAATCGTGAACATTGGTTGATGTTAGGTTTATTATGATTTTGATGATAACAAAACTCATATTAAGATAAAATAATATGTGCCTGAACTGTTAACAAATATGATTTGAATATATACATGACTATGATTTGATGATTGTTATTGTGAAAGTTTAACATTTGATAATGTTATTTAATAATGTGGAATGTATGTATGATCATAAAAGTTTAAATCATACTAACTTACAATCATCCTTAACGCTTCTAATGCATCTAATTCTAATTATTATATATGTTGAATTACATGATTCGCACTATGTTTTATTGAGATATCATATTATGTGCTTGACTGAAAATGAATGTTATCCTTGCTCCACAACATATGCGCAAATTATAAGGATTAATATGCTTTGATCAAATGATATATTTGAAAACTAACAATGTTGCAAGTGCAGAAAACCTCTAAGTGCAAAACTATAATCAGCCACGTCAAGTATCTACTACATTGGGAAGAATTAATTTGAATATTACTTAGGAGGAAGAAAAAGAAACAAGGCTTCGAGATGTGCAGCAAAGGAGCTTGCTTTGTTTGTTAAACTCAGAGAGAAAATTTCACAAATAAATGCAATGGCAGAAACTGTCGGAGACGAAGCCATGATCAAAGAGTTTAAATTGTGGACTATTCATTAGCCATAGTTTATCTGAGACAAAGTAAGGAGTAATCTCATTAAGAATTCAAACAAATGTGGAAAGAAGAAAGACAAAGAGATGGTCACTTGGACAACTATGCATAAAGGGAAGAAACATTGTCTAACCAACAAAGCTAGATGAATGGATTCGTTCAAGGATAAGAAAATGTAAAGACAAAGTAGAAGCAACTTCGTGTGAGCAAAGATAGACAAATAAAAAATAAAATAAGCAAGAAGTTGCAGAGACGAACCTAATCAGTTGCTCGGATAAATGCAAAACAAGAAATTCATCTTCGTCTATGACATCAAAATTTGTCCATAACTTACTACAGACAAAATACAAAGTGGAAGCGACATAGTGAAGCTGCATAGACAAAGTAGCCGATCGGACAAAGTGGACATCAGTGCACAAGAACATTCATCTGCAACTTACTGCAAACCAACCTAAAGACGAAGTGCATAGTAGAATTTATCCATCACTTTCTACAGATGAATCTTGAACAAAAGAAAAACACCCTACTTCGTCTGATCAAGGAAGACAAAGCTTAATTTATCTATAGACCAGTTCAACTTCGTCTGCGCTACCCAGAATTCGTCTGTTGCTTACTACAGACAAATTACTTTCACAAAGGATCGACTGACAGACAAAGTTCATGAGAGAATTCGTTTGAGATTTATAAATGCAGACAGAGAGAGGCCGTGATTTGTCCAACGTTAATTGATTTAAGTGACTTGCATCTAAATGACATTTGTAATCATGCTTTCATTATGCAGACTCTTTTTAGTCACCATTTCCAGCAATAAGCAATGCTAAAGATTTCTTAACTGTGTCAAGTCAAATTGAGAAAAAATATTTCAACAGTAGCTCATCTTCCTCTCTGTAAAAGAACGACATTGCAGTAACTCAAAATGAATCAGAAGGCATACACTCCGACAGTAGAAATCACAACAATCGTCTACATTCAAAGCTGCTCTCATTCCTGCATCCATCCCAACTTTCTCATTTGCAATAGTTAAGTTTCTGAATATCTATTTATGGAGATGAGTTGGATGATTCAAAAGTGGTGAAAGAAAGCTTTTTTAAATATGCTTAACCTTATGCAAACCTTTCACCTATGGCCAGGAGCTTAAACTTTTAGTTATTTGTTCTTGAGCTTCAACCTTCATATTTTTAATGGTCATTTTATTTACATCATAGGAAGATCCTTTTGTATGACTAGAGTTGTAAAAGATCACATCTTCCCCTGTGCTTAAATGTAATACTTTATAAAAGTGTATTAGTTTTCTAGCTAATTTGAAAACCAGAGAGTTGGTTGTAATCTTCAAAAAACTATCAAGTTTACTGGTGATCTTAGAAACCTTGTGAGTTTCCTAGTGAGCTCATGAAAACCAGAAGAATGCTTGGAGCGCTATGTTTAAGCCCCTTGGTTTTATGCCCCCTAGAGGTGGAGTCTAGAAGAGTGTTAGGAGTATTATGTTTATGCCCCCTGAAGTTAGAATCTAGAAGAGTGTTAGGAACATTTATTCCCTAGAACTGGAATCTAGAAGAGTGCTAGGAGGAGCACTATTGTATTTTTATTATATAGGATATAGTAAAACCTAAGGCACAATGTATGTGTGTGCTCTTGGAAGAGTGGATGTAGAAGTGAGGTTTCCGAACTACTATGAAAATTGTGTTGTTTGTGTATGTTTGTTTATTAACTTTATCCTTCATGAACGTGTCTGTTTTATTATCTACTTTACAATGTATCACACAGAAGTACAAAAAGAGGAAAATGATTCAATAAAGGTTAAGCAATGAATTTTTATAAACCCAATACACCCTTCCCTTTTTGGGTTAAGCCATACCATGGGACTCAACAGTTGATTCTATGGTTATCAACTTTGGGCATACAAAAACTTGTAAAAACAAATCTTATATTGAATTCTATAAATAAAGAACGAATTCTATTTCAAACCATTTTAATCCAAATAAAAAGTCTCAAATCAATCCATTCATACCTATAGGGTACAAAAAAGATCCTATTTCGAATCTTATTAATCCAAATAAAAAAAATCTCAAACCAACCCATTTGCGCCTATCATATACAATTAGATCTTATTTTGAACCTTTTAAATCCAAATAAAAAAAATATTAAACCAACCCATTTACACTTATAGTATACAAACAAATCTTATATTGAACCATGTAAATAATTTAAATTAATATTCAGAGTCTGTGTTAGAATATTCTTTCCTTTGGCTTATTAATAGATTGCCATTATATACTTGATAAAAAAACAACTACAGAATTTTGACCTCATCGATAGTGTTCACAAGAATGATGTATTAACATATTACTTTAATGCAATGATATTCATGTGACATCCATCTCATCTAGCAGTCTTATTTATTTTTCTTAACAAGCATTGAAATCAATTTGTATAAAGCTTGAGTAAACAGAAACATAAGCTAGTTATGGATGAAGCTCAAGCAAGCATAAGCACAAGCAACCACCAAAGTTGGCAGGCTCTAATGCACATAAAGTCAGCTTAGTCTAATGAAGCATTGAATTGGGGCTTAAATCACACATAGATTGTGTGATAATCAAGTTGAATTAGTAATAAAGTGAAGCAATTACCTATTAATAGAGAAGTGATATATTTGTTTGTTGCATGCGTTTTTGGAATAGTATTGCAAGGGAAACAAAAGAACCTTGAAAATGAAACAAAGTCTCTGTAAATGCCCCCTCTAACGACATGTTACATCTACACAAGTTGAGATTGTAGTTCTACCTTTTATATATTTGATAACCAAGCACATCTCTTGCATCTGTTGAGAGAAAATGAAAATACTGCAGACATTGTTGAATTTGTGGTTATCAACTCCATGCGTCCAAATATATATAGTCTTGCAAAGAAATTTTACTAATAAGGGTTTAAGGTTTTGATAGTCAACCGTATTTTGATAGCAAGGTCTTTTGCATAGTAGGATATTGCTTTGGTTTGAAGTGTTCAAGGCTGACCTTGATGCAATCACGTGGGTAAAGTTAGGAACCTTAGGGAGTCAGATACTCTTCTTGAGTGAGAGTTCAAGTTTAGAAATCGAATTTACTATCTGTCGTGCTCTTGATATGAATACCTCCACTAGATTCAAATTGACTTGGACAGTGGATTTTCCATTCATAGTTCTCTCCCCCACTATTGAATTGGACTTATCAACACATGGATATGGCTAATGCCTATCTTGATTTAGATTGTTAGATGTTTTTAATTTCTTGTTCTACTTTCTCTTTCTTGTTATTTGAACATGCCAATTCAAAACAACTGTTAACTGCTTGATATGTTGAACTTGAATGTTTTGGGATTATACATGTTTGAATTAATTAGTAGTTGCATCTTGCAAATTTTGGATATTTAATTTCATGGAGTAAATTCCTTACAGATCAGCATTTGCAGTTGTTATGTGTCTCTTATCTTTCTTTGTTTTGTCATATTTCTTTCTATATTTTTATGTCTGTACTTCTTTTGTTATGCTCAATTTTAGTATGTCATATTTATGAGGGAGCCAAGGTAGTTATTTATGTTATCTTTATCAAAAGCATGAAAAGCCGTATCTAAATTGTTTAATAGGCCTCATTGCATGTTGTAGTTACTAGATGGCAAGCTATTAGCTACTCTCCTGCTCGCTGCCACTCCAAATTCTTGTCCCCAAAGTAGAGAAGCATTGCTTGATACAGATTTGGACTACAATTTGGGAATATTTTAATTGATTTCTAACTAGTCATTCAAAGGTACACACATTCCTCTGATTTTCACTTTCTCATATTGAGCTTAAAATATCCTAAATTACTTTGCTGCTATATATTATGCTACTTGGGTTGCTGAAATCTCTATTCCCCTTATGTTTCTTAGGTATTATGCTGCTTTCTAATATTCAACTTGAAATATCCCCCTACACTTATGTTACTTGAGATCATAGCATGAAATCTAATGTTATATGAATTTTCTTTTCTTTGAAAATGAATATACATGTGTTAATTCAGAAGCTATAAATTTTGATTTTCATAGTATAAAGTGAATGTTAAATCATTATGAAATGTAAATCCAAATGCGTATTGATTGGAAGCATAATATGCTCTTGACCTTTCATTGGGTTGAGTGGTGGGAGGTGATGGTGAAATAGTTTCTTGGCTTAAAACTTAAATAATGTAGTTGGATTTATGTATATCAATATTTTTGTTTACATATATTGAGCGTTCACGATATTAGATTTGGAGATAGCAATAAATGGCATAGCTTGGGAAATGAATCTATTTTAGTGTTCTTGGTGTTGGATGTGGGTAGTGATATCCAACACATATCATTATGTTATCCAAAATGCAGGTTCAAATTTTCTTTCTTGATGTTGGCTTAGGTTTATCCACAAATTAGCTGTAATTTTTTCAGATGGATTTGAATGGTTTGCTTAAAACTAGTTGGATTGATTAAAAAATGTTTATCTTGAAAAGTCTTCATAAATTAACTTAAGACAAAGCTATGTACTATTCATGGTTATGTTAAATCATGATACTAATATTTATATCTATAGTACTAAATCTTGGGTAAAGACATACTAAATAGGTCATTTATTTTCTACTCTATAAAATTTTCATTTTGCTTCAATTTTCAAGCAGCCAAGTAAGCTTTGTTTTCATGCTTCACTTATCTCTTCCTCCATTAAACAAAGCATTAACTTGGACCTCTCCTTTCAACAATCTACATAAAGCAAATATGAAATTCGATATTCTTTTTTCAACCTTAATCTAGGGCCTGCTTGAAGGCGACATTTTTTGTGTCATTCACCACTGCAACATCTATCGAAAATTTAAAATGCATTCCTTTCTTTTAGCCTTTGTTTGAGACTCTATTTGGCTAGCTTTCTCAATAATTGAACTTGTTTCATATTGGAACATCAAATTAATTAATAGATAAAAACTAGTTATTTGTATAGATTGATCAAACTTCATCAATGTAGTTCATAACATCCAGAAAATTCATCTATTTTGTAGGATCTAGTTTCTAAAGTCTTTTAACATGGCACTTACATTATTTGAAAATTAAAGTTAAGAAATTGCACATATGGACTCCAATAGCATTTGTGGAGATGTTTGGGTTGTCCCCAAATTGAATGATGACGTGGCTCTTGAGGAGATCTCGCCTAGAATCTTGCAAGACTAGAACAAGAAGATTAGAGGACGCCGTGGGTATTTCCGACATAAAAACTCCAACGCTCAAGTCAGTGAGGGGAATCTAGTAGAGAGAATGGATGGTAGTAAGAGCCTATCTTCTGAGGCATGCACTTGGGTGTATTTATAACTGAACATGGGTGCGTAGCCTGGGTGCGTGGTGAATGTAGAATCCTACTAGGAGACGAGCTCTGTAGTATGATTTATCAATAGTCTCGTGCACATAGGACTGTCTAGCGTGGCATGGCAAGAGTCCTTTAAGAGCGGGGATCCTACGTAGCATAGCATAGCCCGATGAACTAGGTATCTGTGTTGGGAATCCCTAACAGGCGGGAATTGGTCTCTATATGTTCTTGAAATTAAATGCGTCTTAGCTAAAATATACAAAATTTGTGGTTTACATATAAACAATGGAAATAAAACCATTCAACATTATTTTTGGGCATTGAAGCAAATGATGATTTAGACATTGTTTTTGGGCATCACATCAAAGGATGATTTAGAAATTGCACTGAACATATGTATATATTTTATACTTTCTATTCCTATATTTTCTTTCTTAACCTTTCTTTTCTACTTCCGTTCTTTCAATCAACATAATTTGTCGTGTGCATCCTGTTATTAGAAGATGACATCATAACTCAATGTGAAAATTTCATGAACATAGTTTGATATGAAATCTTGGATTTTATTACTTGAAATGTTGAAATACAAAATACACTTTTTATTTGATAAGGAACCATGCATTCCATGGGTTCAAATTAATATGACTTTATATATTTGGATTCATGCTGAGCACTTACAAAACATTGGAAACAAAATCAATCACTGAGAAGGTTTTTCTTTCTCTAAATTCATGAAACAAGCTACTCTGTACTACTGCTTCTTCAAGAATTAGATTCTCTAGGCTGAAGTTTCATACCACCAACATGATAAGAGGAAGCTACAATTGGTTGGTAGTCACAAAAGTTAAAAATTAAGTATTCTTTTCATCATCGGTTGGTTGTGAAGGATTTAGTCTGAATAGGGTGCTCAAGCATAAGCAAACTCAATTGGCAATGTCTACACACATAAGCAATAAAATGTTATCAAAACCTTGCTATCATGTTTACAAAATCATCAAACAACAAAATGATTCAATCAAATATCCTGTGAATCTCAAACCATAGCTCAAATGTAAAGAATCTTAGCATATAAACCTTTATCATTGTGCATTAATTTATTTGCTGGATGCAACGTTAATTTATTTATAGTTTTAATTCTCTTAACTATTTTTCTTGGTTATGTATATATTCAAATATGTTTACTTGCAGATAGAGGAATGAACTTTTCTCCATTACTATTATTGTGATTTACAATAATAAAAATAAGAATAAAAAATGCGTGATTTGGCATGTCCAATAGCTTTTATTTGATTCTTTAAGTTTGTAGCTTCTAAAATATTTTCAATGTGCCTATTAGTTATGCATTTGTTTGCTTTCTGAAATGGGTGATTTAGCATGCCAAATACCTTTTATTTTTAACTCAATGCATTCCTTGAAAGAGATGAGTTGGCTTAAGGCATTGTGAATAAATAAAGAGTTGGGATTGAGATCTATCAATTTACCATAGCATGCCATATAGGGCTATTTAAAATATGAACAAAAAATGGTAAATGAAGAAAATTGAAAAATAATTCTGATTGTATGTGGTAGAAACGATCAATAATGGTAGTGTATATGCAAATTGTAGAGATGGCGATTAACCCTTTATATTCATACTTTTACATATACTTGTAAATTTACAAGATTTTGTCAATTTTGGACAGGGCTCTTAGAAGTGCAGGTTCAACAAGCGTTGGAAGCAAGAGCATTGACATTTGATAATAGAACACTAGTGTTCAAATTTGTCTAAGAATAGGACATTTAGAACTTTTTATTTTAACAACTAATGTATGACAAATTGGTTAGATCTTGGAACTATTGTGAATGGATTTGAATCCTTATGTTGTAATGGATAATAGGTTGGAAATTATGTATTATACCCTTGGTTATGATTATGAAAATTTGGATGTACACCAATATTTGAATATTCAAATCTCTATATATTCTTCATTTGCACTTGATTCTAGATTAGTACAACAGTTGAATTGCAATGATGCAACTTTGTTACTATTTGATGGAACAGGGTATTACAATTTGTAATGAAATCTATCATTTTTTGCAAGGAATATACTCATGTCTAGAATCCTGGATTGAACTTAAGATTATATTTGTTACAATGATACTTCATTGTTGAGCTATAAAATCGTAATTTAAATACTTCATTGTTGAGATATAAATCGTATTTTAGGTGAGTAATTATCATTGCAAATTTGCACCTGCGATGTATTTGTTCGTTGCACTCCATCCGCATATTTACTGCTCAATCCGGGTAGGCCTTTTAATTTCCTATAAATTTCTACACATTCATGCATTGCTACTTTGCTCCTATGAATGATGTATCCAGCAGCAATACCCTCAAATGATAATTGGAAGAATAGTTAAATCAATTATAGCTATGCCCAATAGTATGGGATGTACAGCCCAATAATCAGATTTCGGTATTGTTGGGGGGCAACGGGCTACACCGTATACAACTTAGTAACATGCACATCGAGAGTCATGAAGTTCCCAAAACACAATATTTACTTAGTTGTTAACATAATGAAAGTGAAGGTGGAGGCATCGAGGTTATGATATAAATATATATAT
>JAYJMB010008697.1:0-12498 GCA_036873735.1 Pouteria campechiana
AAAAACGTCCTCGGAAGCTTCGTAGGCTACGTGTGACCTATGAAGTTTTTCTTTGGGGTTATCATGCGAGGTGCTTGGCGTCCAATTCGTCCACTCTAGGCGCTGTCTATTCTTCACGGGTTCATCATGCAGAGTCATATGGCAATCTAGATGGGCTTGCAGTCTCCATGTATGATTATATTTCACCACAATTAATGTAGTACAATTTGAACAGCTAAACTGTCAAGTAATTCACTTATTGAACTGATTCTGGCCTATGAATTCTTGGGTTTTGAATGTTGGTTGCACAAGTGATTATAAAGTCTTGATCCATCCATTTAAAGGCTATGCTCAACGTGATTTCAGCCGCAAATTCATGCTGGATGATTACCACATAGGTTCAGAATCTCGCGAGCTAATATTGGTATTGACCAAGTGATGGTCCAACTGCCAGCATGTATAAATTTAATTCCTAAAAACGAGTGGATTGTTATCAGCTGTCTGTTCTTACAGGATCTGCCTCATAAAACCATTTTAATTGAGTATGCCTCATAAAACCATTTTAATTGAGTATTCATGACCTCTTTCTGGACCTTTACTTTTCATTAGCCATCCTGTTTTGCAACAACAATCAGAATGATCCACAGGGAAAATGGACCCCCGTCCATATGCATGGTGGGTTTCTTCTGGGCTGTTGTCATTTGTTCTCTATGGGGTGGTTCATCAATGATAAGTTGGCTGTAATTGAGTGGCATCCATCCCTCAATCAAACGATAAGTATAGGTGGAACGAAGTAGGTAAATATCGCAGTCTTTCTACATTACCAAATCAATTAAAAATTTCCCAAATCAATTTATAAGAAGCAATGCATGGTAGAACTTTGGCACCTCAGGAGGCAGAGAGCTTATTTTTCAAGAGTAGGTTAAGCCGGTCAAGTGTCCAACCCTTAGGCTCAGCAGAACTGACCAGTTCAATATTTATTTTAAAATAATTTTTTAAATTATATAAATTTAGTTTAAAATTTTGAACTGTAAATCCCAATCTAAATTATTGGATCTTTTACTACTAAGTTATGTTAATTAATATATGCTTTTATTAGATCGATAAATAAAAAATGAAAAATATAATTTATTAAGGGCAACTGTACTTGACCGAACCAGTCCAGTTGACAGGAAAATTGGACTGATTCAACCCACAGGTTCGGTCCAGTTTTAGTAACAATGCATCCTACTAACTTCATAATTTAATTTTCACCCCACAGAAAAGGCCTTCTGGAAACTTTTATTGAGCTTGGAAATTAATAAAAATGGATTTATTTAATCCCAAAACGGACCCGTTGATTTGACAATGGGGTGAATTTGGCGTGGCTTCGAATGAAGAATCACCCGAGAGAAGTCATTATACTGCCCATATATACGCCCTAAAATCCCAGTCTTAGCCGTGACGATCAGCGGTGTCACGAAACTCAACAGGTCATATGCCAAAGGCTCTTCTCAGTCGGGCAATCCAAGAGTGGCGCGGAGAGAAGAATGAGTTTAACTGCCAAAGTCATTTAATGCTGCTAATGACATGCTATTGCAAATAATAATCAATGACAACAAATCACTAGTTGAATCATGCTGATTTTGAAATTTCTAGAGGCAAATATAGTGATAATTTTTTTAACTAAATATATATTATAGTCATTAGAATTGACTTAAAAATATTTTATATTTATTCTGTCTAGTTTGAATGGGGGCTTAGAGCTCATTAAACTTTATTTAATGTTTTTAAACGCTGTTAAAGCCCATTAAATAACAAGTGAACTATGAGCCTAAGGTCCATTAAACATCATTAAATGTTGTTAAAGTCCAACAAAAAAAGCCCTTTATATACTATTAACTGTCCTTAAATACCATTAAACCTTATTAAACCTCATTAAAATTTATTAAATTTGATTAAATACACACACACATATATATATATATATAAATAGTTAAAAATATATTAAATTTATCTTTTTTATGTTAATAATTACTAAATATTTAGGAAAGATTAAATCTGATAATTTATGTCATAAAAATAAAAAAAATCTCTTTTCAAATGCATTATCTTATGATAACAACTAGAAATATTTATTTTGTGATAAACAAAAATTTTAATGGATAACATTCTCGTAATACATATGTATACTTTAATGATCTATAACTTAGACGAAAGGGATCTTAAATATAATATCTAATATATAAAGTAGAACACATTCTATAGAACCTTTTCTCTGTTTTTTTTTCTTCCCCCGTCCTTTTGAGAGGATACAAGTGCTTAAGTGTTTAATGGGCGCAGCCTAGCACCCTGTCTTTTTAAAAGGATACACGTGCTTTGAGTCTTTAATGGGCCCAGCCTAGGAAGTTCAGTTCATGAACAGTAACACGCGACGACGAAAGAGGTTGGCTGGCAGTGAATAAATCCATTCTTAAAGAGTACAAGGGAAAAAAATCTAGTACGATAAACGATTCATGCACCCAACGTCGCTCAAATGCAGAATCCAAAACACAGTTTGGTTGTGAGGGACCATCATGCATGAAATCTAACAAGAGCTTTCCAATCAAAGAGACACCAGAAAATTCTTGGCTAAATATAGAAACGTAGTACTAGATAAACCACCTTTGAATGTGGGATACAACTATCCCCCATGAAAACAGACTTTCTTCATGCCCCTAAACAAAGTTTCTTAAAAAAAAAAACACTATTCATTCTCTTGGGAAATAACAATGCTTAATACCACATCGCATAGGTCTAACAGAGTCCTCGCCAACTGATCCTTCCCGCCCGGATACGCAAGCTTCTTCTTTGTGAACTTGGTGTGGCAGACTTCGGGTTCGCCCATTGCAGAGTTCAACTTGTCATGGGCTAAGCGCCAGACTCCCTCGCCAAGATCAGCCCAGGCATCCAAGAGGGTGTCTCGTGCATTTTGGTAAATCTTGGAGCATTGCAAGAACACATCCGAGAGCACAGGATCCTCCACTTGGCGAAACTGGCGAGATGCGTACAACACCCCATCACCGGCGCTCTCCCAGCTCGCTCGGAGAATGATCCTAGCTAGGCCGGGGAGGTGCTGGAGTCTTTGTATATGGTATCCTTACAGAGGCTATAGTGCTTGGTGCCAGCACACGTTTTTTCTATAAGGTCAGCGTCTCCCTTTGCCACGAACGAGAGAGGAGAAAGGAGGAGGAGGAGTTGAAGGGATTGGAAGGAAGGAGAAGACATGATGGGAATGGGAGAAGGACCAAGAGGCTTGGTGTACTCTCACCCTCGCTCTTTTTTATAGATGGGTGGATGCGCAGGACGATGTAAATATCTTGGTGGGTGCCATCGGATACCAATGCAGGGGTGTTTGGTGAATTGAGGGTTTTTTTTTTCTTCTACTAATGTCAGCAAAAACAATACAGGAAGCGTTTTATCTTTGTGTTAATAAATACGAAATCTATGATTTCTTGGCTGTCATATTAAAAACATAGAAAAATACGGGACTTGGCCGCCAAAAATTTGCAATTCACTCTTATAGAAATAATACTATAATAGACGAATTCATTATGCGTCGTGAACATGTTGAGTTGTTATATTCTGTATCCGTATCATATGCATATACAGCATATACGTCCAAATCTATTAGAATAGAAATAGAAAAAGTGGTGCATATTTTGCATAGTCTGACATTCGGATCGAATTCAGAGTTCGCTGTTATAAACTGTCTAATAGCTACTTGAGCACTAATCATGCATATATGGCCAGGGATTCAATGAGTAATATTCAATTTTAAGAAAGGAAGATATTTATCACTTGATCTCTTCTCTCTCTCATCCCAATTTTCTTTCCATTTGCTTTAC
This sequence comes from Pouteria campechiana, assembly GCA_036873735.1. Lineage (NCBI taxonomy): Eukaryota > Viridiplantae > Streptophyta > Magnoliopsida > Ericales > Sapotaceae > Pouteria > Pouteria campechiana. The sequence goes on from JAYJMB010008697.1 coordinate 3,846, forward strand.
TTGTTTTAACATTACAGGCATCACATAACTGCCCATTGCTGGAAATTTCTTTTGGTTTGCTGTCTGTCATGTACTCTATATAAACATGACCCATGCGCTAGCTAAAGACGCTAATTCAAGTCAGCATATCAACACGGTAAAAGAATCCCGTTGAGTTAAATTTTAACAACATCCTAGTTTAATGAGCAGCTATAAAGGCAATTATTAACCTTTCTATTAATGGCATTTAGTAGTTAAATAAATCATTGAATATTAGAAGCGTTCCAATATATAGGTGAAATTGTACATCATTTTTTTAGTAATTAAATAAAATTATTCAATATTAGAAGTTTTCTATTTATTGTTAGTATTACAGATTTACACTAGATGATAAGAGGGTGAGCTGTGGGCATATAAATAGAAATGACACATTCATTTAAACAGGCCAAGCGTTCGGGTTGAAGCCTGTTTCTATGACATTAGTGATATTAGAGCAGATCTGATTCTCTGAGCAGAAAATTACCAATCCCATATCCAAGTTATACCGGGCAAGGCAACCTTAAATGCACGGAAAGCATGCTAATAATTTAATAAGAATTCAGACTCTGAGATGTTTCCTCCATGCATTTCCTTGATGCAACTCAATGTATAAACAGTCCGGTTCCCAAAAAGATGTAACGAATTTGAAAATTCCGATTGTACAAGATTGACAACCTTTATGTAGACTGGATGGAAAACACACCCAGGTGCTCAAAATGCCACAACTTCATCCACCAGCAGCAAAACGTGGCTTCCATTATTCTCCACAGAGACTCGCAAAAACAAACTTCTTTTCTAGTCTTCCATGCTAATTACGCATCGAAGGCTGGCACCTTGGAGCATGTAATCAAAGGCCTTGTTGATCTCAGGGAAGGTTACTCGATGGGTGATGAATTTCTCCACTTCAAGCTCCTGCATAACATAGCCCGCGTGTAAACAAAGATAAAGCATTGGAATCATTGTAAACTTGGACTCCTTTAATTAACGGACATGCAGAAGCTGGATACTGGACAAAAAACAAGTTGGCTGATTGGCAACATAGATTAGAAAGGAATTATTGGGAAGATTTCATTTCCTCGAGGCTTAATTTGACATAAACCTTCCATATTAGTTCTATCATTTTTTTTAAAATTACTTGTATTTCAAATCATTTCCCCTTTTCCATTCTACCAATCAGGAATTTGGATGACTGACTAATTTCTCAGTAAGCTGGTCAATTTCTGGGACTCGCTGCCTGCGTGCACCTGCCTGAGTGACAAAACACATCATTACAAAGAGCTATTGTTTTCTACCTTGTTCATGTATTTTTCCACGACTGATGGAATGTCGGTCCGAGGCTTGTAGTTCCCGAAGAATGTGCCCTTGAGAGTCCTCTCAGTCAAAAAATTCATGGGGTGGGTCTTGAACACATCGTCTTTGTTAGGTACACCGACTAGTACAGCAACACCCCATCCCTGAGAAGATTGGAAATACAGCGTTATAATAAACTGTAATTAGTGTAAAAAGATTAGCGGATGCTCAAGCGAGAGCAGAAAAGTACATCATGAACGCATTCAAAGGCAGAAATCATGGCGTTGACATTCCCAGTACATTCGAGGCTTCTGTCTACTCCACCACCAGTCATCTCAGCAATCACCTGTTGCAATTCCAGATCTTGTTTACTACACTGACAGTTCCAGTTTGAAGTTTAAATAATAATAGTAATAATAATAATAATAATAATTAAAAAAAGGCCAAATTCGATGAACCTACTAAAAAATACAGAATTCCGGCTGTTTTATTGTCGTGGGGAAATTAAAAAAACAAACCAAAGTAAAACGACAACAAAACTGATGTTGCTTGTATATAGAAACTAAGTAGGGCTGTATAAATCAAACCTGTTGAACTGGCTTGTCATGCTCTTTCGGGTTTATTAACTCTGTGACACCAAATTTCTTGGCTGATAGCAGATATGGTTCAGATTAGTAACATATACAAATACGATAGCAGTCGCAGCTATTTTAAAACAAGTTTTTTTTAACATAAATCCAGTGCAGAGCTTTCACCTTCTTCGAATCTTCTTGGGTTCAAATCAATACCAATAATCCTCCCAGCCCCAGCAATCCTTGCCCCTTCAGCAGCCTATAATCATTTGGAAATATATCAGTTGTCGCTAGAAGTGATGTTAACAATAGAATCATGATTTTAATACATGACAAGGCAGAGAAGTTTTGCAAAGAAAAGTTATTACATGGTGTTTAGATGGAGAGACACAAATTTTTTCTTGGACACAAACAATGGCACGGGTGAAACCTGGGGTTCCATCCCTGTGGGATTGGCCAAGGCAGGGTGTATTGTCATTTAATAAATCCATTGTCAAACAGTTTGGACTGCGTGCAGCCACCATGAATCACTGTGGGTCACCAAAATGAGTGCCCCATAGTAAAATTTTAATATGATCAAATTGTAAATGGAACTTAGATGCCTTGATGAAGGAAATTAGCAAGAGAAACTACTCACGGCAAGGCCAACCGCTCCCAGTCCAAAAACTGCAACGCTCATACCCTTTTTGGGTTTGGCAACATTCAGTGTGGCACCAAGACCTAAAAGAAACAACCAAATCATTTTCATCAGGAAAAAAATGAAGGGGGTGGTTGGAGGTTCATTCAACAGAGCTAGCAAATGAAAATTCTGTTTGTATGTCGACCTGTCGAGAGCCCACAGCTAATAATACAGACTTTGTCAAGAGGAGCTGCCGGGTTGATCTTGGCAAGACAACCAACATGGATAACGGTGTATTGGCTGAAAGTAGAGGTCCCTAGGAAATGGTATATGGGCTTTCCATTGATCGAGAACCTCGATTGTCCATCACCAATCATCACTCCCCTTTCCGTGTTGATCCTCAGGAGTTCACACATGTTGCTTTCCTCCGATTTGCAGTGGGAGCATTCCTTGCACTCTCCAGTGAATACAGGGAGAACATGGTCACCGGGTTGGAGATCTGTCACACCTGGTCCAACGCTCTCTACAATCCTGCAAGTAGAATAGGCAAAAGAATTACAAACAACAGATGCGCAACAGCCTTATGATTTCATCTTGGATAACTCAATCATGTATTTGGCTTCGTGCAAATTTATATTAATCAACGCCCTTTAAGCATTCTTGGGACACTGGAATAGGAATTAAACAACAAAAACATAAAAGTGAACAAAAGAAATCCAATGGTAGCATACCCTCCTGCTTCATGGCCGTAGATGCGAGGAAACAACGGTGTCTGCCCCTGGAAAATTCCAACATCCCCGAAGTTTCAAGATAATCGATAAAGAAATTAATATTCTTTCAAGGAGGAAAAAAAATTATGAGACTTGTTACAGACCTTGGCTTCCCAAAAGTAGATGTCGGTGTGGCAGAGGGCAGTAAAAAGGATCTTCACACGGACCTCATTCGCCTGTGGTGGCGCCACCTCCACCTCTTCTATCTTCAATGGCTTCCCTGCTTCCCATGCTACGGCAGCTGCATCCATTCATTACGATGCATGATCAAGACCATCGTCATCGCGTATTTTTCAAGATCAGACAGAAAACTTTCAGAGGATAAGTTTGTCTACCTTTGCAGCGGATGACCTGACCAGCTGTGTTCGACATCTGTATTCGTATCTCTGATGCGACGGCAAGATATGTGTTTGATTGTAGGTTATTTATAGCCCATGAAAGAATTGTATACTTTCGATCTTTTGGGGAGAAGAGGATTAAAAATTTCACCAAAACGATTTTCGGATTGCCAGGTGAAGACGACTCATGGATTCTAGCGCCTGTTTTCTCGGCCTCTTTGACTCGACTAACGTCTTCTTCTTCCTTCCCGGGATGGAATTGCTCACCGTTCTTTTCAAACTCCAAAGTTCTCGGCGGCATCCCAATCGTGCCCCCCGATCACGGTGCATCTCACATTTCTTCTCATTCACCAAAAGATCTTCTGCTACCTTGGATTCCGGTAAAAATTACAAAAAAAAAAAGAAAAAAGCCCGGTCATGTGTAACGATGAAAAGGAGAGATTTTCTTTTTTTTTTTTTTTTTGCCTTTTCAATCTTTTTTTTCTTTTGCCATTTTTAATTCATGTGATATTTACTTATCTTCATTTATTCCAATTAACTTATTTTCTAATCATTATTTATATTTCAATTATCACTTTCATTTGTCATCTAAACAGGTTATTTTATTTTATTTTCTTAATAAAAATACCTAATAAGTGAACAGTGCCACCTTTATTTTTTCGTAATTGATCCAACGAAACCAGTTCCCTGTGGAAATTTTTAAGAGATTTTTTAATATTAGATTTTAGAAGATTATAAGGTAAAATTCAATCTAACTATTATGTTTTAAAATATCTTTGTAACGAGGATATAAATATAATCTTAATAGAGTATTTTGTTATCTATAAATTTAAAGTTATTTAGGAGTAAATATATACTTTTTAAATAATTAATATCAAATAACTTTAATTTTTTTCCATGAAAACTTCTATGAAAATGATATTTATGTTCCTAATTTAAAAAGGCATTTTTAAAAACATTGATTAGGTTAGATTTTACCTCATCATCCCCTAAAACTCAAATCCAAAAGGAATCAATTCTATTACATTCAGATTTTTTTTAGTACGTTGGCTATCCTAGGCTGCTAGCTCAAATGTTTAAAAATGTAACTTTCAACTCCATTTTTTATAGGATTTGAATCCTTTTGCCTCCTTAACTTTTTTTGTTTTGCATATTCTTCTCTATTATTTTTTAAATTGCAGTATGATTTCTAACTATAAAAATGCTTCACACAAGACTCCTTTCACATTTCTAATGAATAAAAATTACCATTATACCTTTTATATATTAATATATTTTTAATGTGAACAATATTTAAAATAGGATTTACTAAGTTAGTTTGACTTACTAGCCATTAAGATCAGGTTATGCATGATTTACAGATACCTTTTAATAGCCCCGATTATATGATAGTAGGCCATAAAGTTTGGTTAAGGTTTGATCATTTAAAGATGCTTGTTTAGTCAAATTTTTGATTTTTGGGTTCCGTTTTTATGAATTGATCCACTGTTCATAAGATTAGGTATAACATAATCTAAAAATTTATTTATATGACCTTGATCAAGTTTAATAGGCCACAAAATTTAACCAAAGTTGGTCATTGAAATGATATTTTTGTATATTTTTTTAAAATATTCAGTCAACTTTGACTTTGTCAATCAAGGTAGTAATATATAAAATATATATAGAAATAAGGACAAATATGCAAAATCAATAGTTGTGAGGTAAAAATTACAAACTAAAAAATGTTAAGGTGTGAAAATGTAAATTACCCTAAAAATACTAATTCTTGTTCATGCTTCGTTGTGCTGCTGGTTGAACCAGTTTGAACCACCCGGCCAGTTCGAGCGGTGGATACCGGTTTGAGGAAGCTAGCTGAAAGGATTTGAACCGGACCTTCGGCCCAGCCAGGTCGAGTAGATAGACTTAAAGAACCTTGTATTGTATAAAAATTATTTAGATGACTCATAAAATCAAGTGAATAAAAATGATTCTGATAATATTTCTAAATAAAACCAACAAATTAAGAGATAAGTATTTTACCCGCAAATCATAATTCATACACTGCCACCTAAAGAATGCTTTTGAGGTATTAAAGTCGACAACGACTACCGATATGGGTAGGAGCTGACATTAAAACAATCTAATCCTTAGCCGGGCCATTAGTACATACTAAATTGGACCAGAGCCCATACGTTGGTCACATCAGTGCAATCTTTCAGAAATTGATTACATTGATTATATGCAAATGAAACGCACTTAACATGAGCCTGATGTCGGTTCAAAATTAAGACCAATCCCAGTTTAAAATCCGGTCAGATCTTGACCCGGGTGCCTACATAAGGTTGTGTTTTATTGTTGCATTGATAATTTTATATTATGATTTTTATTCATCATATGTTAAAGTTCGTAATACACTAGTAGATTTAAATGTATCATTTGTTTGCATTAATAAGACATTGAACTTATGGCTTATGTTTACAGAATAAGTTATAGTTTTAAAAATCTAGGCGATGTTAAGGTTTATCATGATAAAAGACTATAATGATACTTTTGTCTATGACATTTTGTATCAGATTACTTCATTGAAACAAACTGACTTTGAAAGAGCAATCTTGGAATTCTCTTCAATAGTTGGGACGTCTTCTACTTGATGGATTGGTTTGTAAGATTGAAAGCTGATTTTTCAACTGTTATTACCAAGCAGGCGTCTGTTCCAAATCCCGTACCTTTCACATTGTAAGTTCGTTGCACCGTCTAAGATTTCTGGCCTACCTGATTAGTGAGCCAGCCTTCATCATGAGCCGACATTGTGTGAGACACCTGTTCGGTCTTTACCTCAAAAAATGGGTATGTGCGGATGAGCGAGTATTTTGCTTGGTGCAGTAGTCATGCCACATGTGCTTATAAAATGCAAAGGACTGGGACCAAAAAATATAAGCATTCTCCACTTCTTTGAAAAAGACTTCCATCCCAAGGAAAACTCTTCTACATTCTCGTATTGAAATACCATAAAGTGAGAGAAAAGAACAAGTGTGTAATCATGGATTCCAAGTGAGAATAAAAAGCAAAGTCTATTGGAAATAATTCTACTTTTTTATATTCGATTCAAACATGCCGCGGCATTTTCATTGCTCCCGTCCCATACAAAAGATAGTCTCCTACCCTAATCATAAGACATCATACTCCATTTTCCTTTCGGCCACCACTATCCTATGTGCAAATGCATGTATCCTAAAGAGAGAGGACTGCTACTCCCAACCTTCCCCTCTTCTAGCGCGAAATAAAGCTGCACCCGAACAAGCCAATGTTCCTCTTGGTAAGATCCGGGATGTTCATTGCATGGTCCATTTGTCAAGTGTAGGCAACATGAGCAAGAGAAATGATCAGTGTCTTGCAATATCTTTAGAGCAATTTCATCCGACTCCTTAGGCAGCCAATGAAATGCAATTTTAACCTCTTCATGGACACATTTTGCACTGAACCTGAGACATTTTCGTTTGGCCCTGTCAGGGTTATAAGGCCCATAATTACCATAAGTTACATTTATGACATGTGTGATTTGCAGGATAGATTTTTGGACCTGGCCGACTTATGAACATCCAAGATTCAAGCATGGTTTATATGCAACATTGGCATGAGTGATGTTTTGGTTTTGAAGTGAAGATGGGTGGTCCCAGGAATTGGCATTTCTCCACTTTAGAGAGTACATGCACGCCTGTCAGATTGTTCCAGTTCCAGAAAATGGGGCCAAAACCCCAACGAGCTTGCTACAGTCATTGTATTATGCCATCCACGCCTCATTTTTTGGTTTGTTGCTTGATCAAAAGTGTCACGGATCATGGGTCCCATTACATATAGCATGCGGGTACTGCTGGTGGGTGAGCCGTCTTGTTCGAAAATTCCAAAAGATTACAAAGCAACGTGGATGCTGATGGTGATCTTTGTACTTGGACATACCAACTGCCAGCAATCTGGGGCATGATGGTGTTGGACCACCACACAAGGCGTAGACCAGGCCGCTACTCTAGGGCACAGAGAACACCTTGGATCCCCACTCATGCTTTATTCAATAATGCTTCCTTTTTCATATGCACAGCAATATGTAGTAGAGAAGGGTTACGGGCAGAGAGACTAGCATGCCAAAGATAACACTGCCAAAGCACAAGACAAGAAAGATGAGGGTAAGCTTGATACAACAGAAAGAAGGATAGGAGAAAAAGGTCTCATAGGAAAGTGACTACTCCTGCTTTTGTGTCCTGTGATGTACAGGCATATTCTAAATATATATATATATATATATATATATATATATATGCCTGTGGGTTAGGTGCTACAGTTGCATATTCGCTTTTTACAAAAAATGCAATCCACTGCTCCTTTGATGGGCTGTTGGGATGAGAGGAATCCAATTTATTGGTGTTTGGTCATTTTCGTACTGTGAGCATTTGGCTGTTTTCTTGGTTTGTACACAGTGTATATTTTTGAGTTACTGTTGAAGAAATTAGATTCTCCAATGTAGGGATGCTTCAGTTACAATGTGAACTGTTCCATTATTGAAGCAATGTAGAAACAGTGCTAGTGTACTCCAAGCTGTGCTTCTTTTATCTATCGAAGGAATCATTAGTTCACGGGCAATGGTGAAAGGCAGACACTTCGTTTTTCCCTTTTCCTTTAAATACTTCTTATAGTCATAAGAAAATATTAGAAATTATATTATGTATATGATTTCACAACAGTTTCTATATAAAAGGGCGGGTTTGGATAAGGTGAAATAAGCATGTAAATTCAATGAAAATGTAAATAATAAATTAATGTGATATTTACTTCATTTATCCTTGCTAATTTTATTCTCTTCTTGAAATTAATTATATTTTTCATTATTGTTTCATATAAATTTTGTCTTCATATAGTTGATCGCTGGCACTCATCATTTTTATTTTATTGACATTCTTTACATTTACGTTTTCATTTTCCTTCACATTTTTCGCTATCCAATCTCAAATTTTTCTAAGAGGTGTGTTGTAAAGCAAAATTGAAAAGGAAATGATGCTGACATCATCACCC
>JAYJMB010008697.1:12598-25206 GCA_036873735.1 Pouteria campechiana
GCAACATATGAAGACGGGAAGGTAAAATCAAAAGACAAGTAACAAGAGCATTAAAGAGCCATGTGCCAAACTTACCCTGTACTAAGTATGTCAGGGTGCAATCCGTATTCTCTAGCGAAAACAAAAGGCACAATGCCTTGCGGTAGGGCAGCCTGTGAAGAAAGAAACAATCAAAACCCTAATTAATAGGCATATCTGTATACCAAAAGAATCGATCATTCCATCTTGTTTTTATGCGTTTGTCCACATACTTGCACTATGGCTGCATGGAGTCGATCTCCTCTTAAGCCAGTAGCTACTGACGCTGCAGACATTACTGTTGGTCCACTCAAGAAGCGGATTGCCATCGCTATGGTCGCCATTTTGGCACCACATGCAATGATCCTTGGCTGCAGGGCCATGAACAAGCCTGCAATTGATATGTAGCCTTTAATTAATCACGAAATTAAAAATACTTTCAAAGATTAGTAGACAGTAGACAAGGACATGAAAAGTTTCCCAGTCCTTTGGACTCAAGCTTCTGACAGTGAGACAAATTTTACACCTAAATTTACCGTGGTATAATTAAAAATCCGATTTATTATCAGGTGGGCCAGGTTAATTAGATATTATGGCTCGGAAATCAGATGGTGGCCATTCCTAGACCAGCATCTGAAATTAAAAGCAAATGATAAATTCATCCCATCGTCCATACCTAAGCTGAACATGGCCATTCCTAGACCAGCATCTGAAATTATCTTTATAGAATATTTCACGATGCTGGGCATGCCCACATCCCATCTGCAAAGATCACGCACCGTTATCAAATAATTATGCTTAAGTTGGGAAAATATCTCTGAAAACATACACAGAAGACATCTCGAAAAACATACTTAGATATGGTGCACATACCTGAAGGAAATCAGAGACCATAGGAGACCAAAAACACTCGAATAAGTGTTAGGATTGCGAGCCAGCTTTCTTCCTACCATCGTTAGTATCAGCCTTAGCATGACGACAGTACGCGGCATCTTTTGGTTGGCTATAGAGTTGTTGTTCTTAGAATCGTGCTCTTCCTCTAATGGGAGCTTTGAGCTGCTTCTAAAGCTGATTTCCTTCTCTGCAAAACAAAATAAATACACACACATGCACACACGGGAATCCCCATTAAAAAAAACTTTAATATTATTTCACCCATCTATTTAATTTATTTTCCCTGCGAAAAAGGTCTGTAGGCTCATGAGGCAATATAAGTTCCGTTAAGGTTGTATTGTGTATTTAATATTCTAATGAAAGTTAATCATATATTATTTTGACCAACAAGCTAACTAAGTTTAAAATGTTTCCCATTGATAGACAAGTGAGCAAAAATTCGTGCAGCTTGTCAAACCAATCCACTACGTTCGCCATCAGCAATACCCAATAAATAAATAAATACCATCCGGAATTATTTAACAAGGTTGTCTGACCCTCCACTGCCTAAACAAAGTCAACAACGTTGTCAAAACGAGCGTGCTCTCCAAACTTTAGGTGGGCCACATCGTACCAAAAATAAATGATGGCCATTTGGTTTACTTGAAACATGGTCTGAAAACCACTATGTCGCACATGCAGCCGTATCGCCACGTGTGCATCCATGCTGCCGGGCCTGGGCATGTCTCCAGCGACAGCAGGTATAAAGTATAATCAGAGACTCGACCAAAGACAGACCAACATCCCTTGCTCACGGCGACTCAGATTTCTCGTGCACCACACCGGCATGTGGGCCCACAAAACTACAAAACACATGCCAAAACAGTTGATTGAAAAAAACAGAGACAGAAAGACGAACCTCCAGCATCCTTCCCGCCCTGTCGCTCTTCAGCGTCCTGACACCTTGGAGACTCCCACACCATCTTCACGCCGGAGAAAGCCGGAGACGGCTGCCGGAACACCCTCCCAGCAGCCGGAGACCTGACCCACATCGGCATGTTTGCCATCGTCGTCGCCGTGGTTGCATCCATTTCATTGAAATTCGACGCCCGAGGCGTCGGCTGGAGGGAGTAAGCGTCCGACGATGCGTAGCCCGACAGCTGCGGGCTCGTCGACCTGTATCCAAATGCAACGTCTGGGCTCGCAAAATGCATTTCTGGGATTCCGTGGCCGAAGTCCGACTGCTGAGCCGGGGACTTGGCGGAGTAGATCTCGGCGCCGGAGAGGTTGGATGCACGGGGAGTGATGCCGATGGATGGTGAAAGGACTGAGTCAGGCGCCGACGACGTGGATCGTCGGATACGGACGCGGACACGTCCGGCGGCATCAACTTCGGATTCTGTGCGAAGTGGGTCTCGTCCGTCTAGAGAGATTACGTCGCCGTCGATGTCGAATTTGGAAATGGAGGCAGCTGTGGTGCCGGGAAACTTGTCTTGGATGAGGAGAGTGGCAGCTCTGTATTCAAAGAGGAAGAGGAGAAGAGTATACCTGTAGATGCATGGAAAGGACACGTGTAGAAAGAATGAATGAAGGTAACAACCATACAGCTAGAGTCCAAAATCATAAGATTGGTAGATTTTCTATAATTACCAGATAATGCACTGAATAACAACCAGTTGCACCATAAGACTCTCCGTGAAGTCTCCATACATTGCACGAAGCAATGGGATGCCCATGACCAGCGTGTTTGGCAGCGTTGCGACGGAGAAGATGGTAATTAACCAGTCCAAGCCTCCTCTAGAGAAGACAGCCCATAAGGAAAGTAGTAGGAGGACTAGGAGCTTAGAGACCGTATCAGCTAATATGAACCTACCATCCATTTTGTATGGGTTGTTTTGGGAGATGAAGTGGAAGGAGAGCACTGGAACCGCAAAAACTGCTACGAACCGGTTGATACCGGAGCATTGCTCAGGTGAGAAAATTTTCCACCATTTAACTGATCCGTAGGCAACGAACATGGCGAAATAGAGAGGGACCATGGCGCACATGACCTTGTAGAAATCATCTAGACTGATCATCCTTCTTTGCTACTCAAGGACAGCAAACTGTTGAAGCGTTTGACACTTGTTGGGGGAGAGAGAGAGAGAGAGGGCGAGAGAGAGAGAGAGAGAGAGAAGGGTTTGCCAGTAGGAGGTCTACGTCACCATATGAGCACGGCCTGCGTTCAAGTTATATAGAATTTTTGCGATCAAGGAACTTACTGGAATGCCCTTCATGCTATGGTGATTTATCTGAATTTGTCCAATGATTTGCAGGGGCAGGATTAGTTGAAGTTTCAGCGGGAAGCGATTAGATGCTCAGATAGAGCATGATACTTGATACACAGCCTGCTCAAATAGCCTCCTTGTCGATTACTCTTAGTGACGGTGCAATGCTTCATATGGTGGAATTAGGCTGCAACTTGGGTTTGATTAGGCTAGATTGTAGCTTACCATAGCCATAACTTTATTTTTAAAATTTCAACCTTAATCTTAATTAAGATAACTTTATTTCAAAAATCTTAGCCCTAAACTTGTCCAAGTTTCCTTATTTGTATTAAAGTAGAAATTCAGACTACCAAACATTGAGAATTGAATCATGTAAACCAAAGTTGTCTAGAACTTGAAACGCATGTGAGATCCACTGCATGGTTGCATGTGTTGTCATTGCCGTCTGATCATCACACAATGGGAAAATGATATTTCCTGGGACGTGTCCCTCCTGCCACGCCAAGGGTTGTAATTTGGGCCCTCGATTGAATCACATGACGTGGCAATGAAATGAGCAGATACCCATGCTGTATGCTCCTCGCTGAATACAGTAACTTCATGTGCGTGTTGGCACTAATGAAATAATGAATGGTCGCATGAAGCTTGCCTGACAAGCGAAAGGCGATGCACTTTTCAGCCATGTTAAAGAAGATCTAAGCAGGGAAAAAGAAAGATGGCATAAAGTCAGTGGTCCACCCATGAACATCCTCCACAGCTATAGCTCGACTTTTCAGATTCCAGATGGCTGAGTGATCATGCACCTTGCTATAATGGCCATTGAGGAAAGGGCGTGCATAGAGTATCTCATCAACCGAAACCCTTTTAGTGGTGGGCAGCAAATTTATTGATGTGAGAAAAAAAGGTGCACCTGCTGTGATTATTACTGGGAATGTAAAAGAGGCAATCTATCTTGGCTAGGGATTTAAATAATGTTGTGGAGGCTTCATACTAATTACAATATCACAATCATATGATCATGCAACACAGGTTAAAGACATAAACAACTACACATTAGAGGCCTAAAATTTATGTGGAAAATCTTTCAATCTAAAAATGAGAAAACCACAAAAAAGATTCACCATCAAACGTAAGTTACAAAGTTATACTCAAGATATTTAACATGCATCCTATGAAATGCTTTATACATATCCCTAGTCAACACACTCCCATAATTCCCTTTCTCACTTTGAGAAAATCCTAAAATTTACATGATAATTCCCCCATCTTAACCCTAAAAGATTAGTTGAATCCCTAAATAAAACTTTATTATATAGCCTTTCTAGTAGGCTTTCCTACATAGACTCCTCTAAACTTATCTCAAATACATATACCCTACTAGCCTTTTGTAGAATACATATACAAAACTTAATAAATCTTTATCTTGGCTTGGATTTTGGAGATATTAAACCAGCTTTTGAAGATTAAACTAGTGTCACATCCATCTGTAAGTCATTCTTCAATCCTCAGTCAGTTATTCATCATCTATTATGCTTAAGCCAGCATGACTTACATCTCCACCTAAGATGTCCACATAGTCCACCATTTTGCACTACTTGCACCATCTCTCCCATCCTACTAACATCTAAAGAGGTTACATTATCACAACCAAAGATCAAGAATGCTACCTCTCAATGTGTATCTTACCATATTCTTTATCTTTCCTTAGAGCTTTTTCTTGTGAACCTCGTTGCACCTCTAACCAGTTAGCAACTGTATATTATTCAAACTGTCATCATTCATATATTGAATTAGCCAAATTCACATACTCACAATCTCTTCTCATGTATGTCAAATTGTATTTCATTGTATGCCCACTAGCTCTTACAGACCACACACATGTCAAATTGCATAAATGCCAAATGATACACCACTAGCGTACTCATTCACTCATTTAGGTACCATTTATGCATTTGCTACCAAATCATGCTTGTATCATTGTATTCATTTTTCAAACTATCAGAGTCTCAAACCTCTTAGGCTTTTTCATGCCTACTATCAATTATAGTTATAAGATTCATCACTATACATAACTGATTACAATCTTAGGACCAAACCACTATCCACTATGAAATATAGGAAAACCATCGTCTAATCTTCATGCTCTTTGTGTGCCATTTGCACTCTGCAAACCTAGACAAAACAACCAACCAAAGCATAGTAGCACACTTATCTGTGAAGTTCACTGCTCCATCTCAATTTAGATCATTCATCTGCATAATTGACATCAAAACAATATGATTAATCTATTGATCCACTTGAATTTGCTTACATCTCCACCATGTTAAACCAAATCAAACTTGATCTACCTTGATCAACTTGAATCACATCCAACAATGCACCTTCACTCTATGTGTATCATCTATAATCTTTGTAGCACCTCAAAACATTGATTTGCCTTCAAAATCACTTATCATTATCAACTTGCTATTGATTTGCATATCAATTAGATCTATATTATCAAAGCCTAATCTACCCAATTTGATCCCTCCCCCTCCATCATATTCGCATCATCCAAAAACACATAAATTGATACTTGAAACGCCCAAATCAAACTCCAGGATTACCAAATAGGGCCACATAAAGTCTACTTTAGTCATTTACTGTGTAGCATCTCTATACATCACCATCATCAACCCATAACACTAGTTGCTAGAAATCAACAACTAAAGTTTCCTTCTTATGTCGCACTAACTGGCCATCCATCGAATGATCAGTTCCATCCAACAACACCTTATCATAATTTTGACCTCTAAAGAAGTATTGCCTCATTAGATCTTCATCTCTAATTACCAAAAAAAAATAAAAATAATGCCTCCATTCATGCCTTGCCACCATTGCCCTTTCTAACCATTTGCTAGCAAATGTTTATCCACCAATCGAACTCAACTAATGGAACCATTTGTTGGCTCTCGTGCAAGTATACACGATCATAAGTAATATAGATAAGGTAAGTTAAGTATCGTTCCCACGAGAAAGTAGGTTGTTATATACTAAGTGCCAAACTTGTATCAAATTAATAATATTTGATTGAATAAAATTTAATAAATGATATAAGAACTAAATTTGAATAAATAATGAAGTTGACAAATTATAAGAGTAAAAGAATAAATATCAGTGAATGAAATATCTAAGAATTCAACTTCACCTAGCAAATCTACTTGTATTAATGAATTGCATTGAGTAAATCATCATTTCTCTCATTATCAATCATATGTACTAAAGTATTTACCACTCTTTCTCAAGTGTTATGATAAGTGTGCCTATTAAAGTAATTTATTATGTCTTCATGCAAATTCAAATTAATCAACCTATTTAACTTAAGCATCCAAGTATAATATATGCGCTCGCAAGATCATATTCACACGAATTGCACATGTACACAGATTGCTATTTCTAGACTTCATTGCATCATCTGTTCTTCAATTCAAGAGTCTATTTCTAATTCACCTCTCTCGAGTATAAATTAAGAATCCCAATTCATGCATATGGTAGCTAAGCACATATATGCATTAAGCTTAAAAAAGAAGAAACGGTGAGGAAGAAGATAATTTAACTCAAAAATTAAACATCAACACAAGCTTCATTGCTAGGATTCATTTAATCATAGATAACAAAAATTTAGAATATCATATTTGAATTAAAACCAACTAAGTAATTGATAAACATCATCATAATCCAATATTGAATGTTGATTCAAAAATAAAAGATAAATTAGAAAGAAAACAGAATATTCAGGTTGCAGCAGCTTTCTCCGATAATCTTCTTGCTCTAAACTCTTCTCCTCATCCAACTTTCGGTTTATGCTCCACTCTCCTCCCTCATTTGAACTCTTGGGTGTCCTTAAATAACCCAAGCAGCGGGGTCTTAATAGAATTTCTTCACGAATTATAATTCCTTTATGCACCAGAATCATCTTCTAAAAATAATTATGTATTTTCTACCTTCCGCAAATTGCAACAACTTGTAAAAATTTTAGCAACATATGTAAAGAAAATTGCTTCAAAAATATCTCAGATGATTGCAATTGCTGATCATAGTTTAGATAGCAACATCCGATGCATGAAAGAATAACTAAATTTGTGTACTTCAAATTCCAAGCTTTGATTTCAAACTTTGTTTCTTGTTTGGTTACTTTGAAGGTGTGGAAATTGAGCAGAAATTTGAATTCCTGTCTCGGAGTTCTCTGAAGTGAACTTTGGAGAAAAAATTGGTCCTTGGGAGTTCTCTGAAATAAACTTCAGAGAAAAAATCATTGCTTAGAAGATTTTTATTTTGCTTCGGAGTTCTTTGAAGTGAACTTCAGAAAAAAATCATTGCTTAAGAGATTTTTATTCTACTTTGGAGTTCTCTGAAGTGAACTTCGGAGAAAAAATTTGCTTTAGAGCTTTTGATGTTCCGAAGTAATTTTAGTAGAATCATCATAATTTTCTCATAAAAATACCAAATTAAGTAATTTTTATTGATTTTAATAGATAATTTTAAGATATACAACTTTTATGTTAATAAATTTTTCTAATTCTGCTTGTATTTTAAGTTGTGGGCCTCAAAGTATCGCCTTTTGTGTTGGTGAACTTCGAAGTAAAAATTCTGCTTCGAAGATTTTTTGAGAAAGTATAACTATTTTGATCATAAATTTTTTGTACAAACTTAAAATTTCTCCATTATTTTTTCATTGGATAGATAATTTCAAGGGCTATAACTTTTATGTTGATCACTTTGTATTAATCATCCATCTTTTATGAGTTATAAGCCTTCAAAGTGACACCTTTTATCAAATAAAGTAGCTAACGAATGTAAAACTCTACAGACAATTACACTATTTTAGCCATAACTTTCTCATATAAATTCATAGTTATATAATTTTTATAGCATTGGAAAGATAAGAATAAATGCTAAAACTTTTATGTTGAATAGAGTTTCCAAATATGCCTCCATCAGTTTTAAAAATAACTTTAAAGTAATATCTTATGCAATCTTTAGTTTCATTTTACATATTAATAAAACAAACTCTGTTAACTGTAATATGCACTGAAAAATATTAAAAAAAGATCTTAAACATGTGAATTTAGATATAAAAAATATGATATATTATAAGTTTATCACTATTACACTATTCCATCCATTCACCAATCATCGCCGCACTAGGTCCTTTTGTATGGTCATCAAAAACTAAGAAAAGCACTACTAATGAAAACTTTTTTCTTCTCCTTCGCCACTAGTGATTGTAGCACCTTGTTTGCCATCTACATCCACAACTACTCATTAGCGACCATCCTCTATTGCCGCTACCTTCTTCCACACATTGTTGCTCCAACAAAATCCACCAACATCCATCTGGTAGAACCTAATGCAAATACCTGCTCACCACTAATCCCTCTTAATCAGCATATTTGATTGTGCATGTTGCTAACATTTAACAACCCAAATCTTAGTCATCTGATCACCAAATCAACATCCTGCTACACCTATAATAGATCCCGACCAATCTGTCCATGCTATTGATTAACATCTCCATTGCAACCATCTTCTTATAATCAAAGCAATGCATCATGTTACCTAGCCTTTGTGATCTTGCCTTTCATTTCAACTTTGATCACTAGCCCAATCAAGATCTACAACTTGGATCATAAATTCTAACCATAAGCTCTAATACCACTTCTTACGAAAGCTCCATACCAATTCTAGTATCATAATCATAAATACAAGATTGTATTCATAGAGATCAAATGTATAAACAATCACACATCAGATGTATAAAATTTACGTGAAAAACACTTCAACCTAGAAAGGAAAAATCATGAAAAAAAGATAGAGATTCATTATTAAATACAAGTTACAAAGTTATATCAGAATATCTCAAACATATCCCATGGAATGCCTCACATACATTTTTTATCAACACACTCTCATAAATCTCTGTCTTAGTCTGAGAAAATTTTAAGATCTACACAATGATTGCCCCATCTCAACCTTAAAATTTCACTTGAATTTGTAACTGAAACATCCTAAACCCATCTTACATATGCAGACCCTACTAAACTTTTGTAAAATACAAATCACAAAACCTAATAAATAAAACCATCAATTCAATATGGGCTAATAAAATTCTAGCTTAACAACAGCTATGCTTTAGTTTAACTAGCAAGTATTGGCTTTAAAATGGGCTTGAGATAAGCCTCAGAAGCTTAGCTTGACGAATTTATATATGCTAATGTTAAAGTAGTGCACACTAAGCCTACCCTAGTTCAATATTGAATATTACTAAATATTAAGCTCAAATTTAAAGCCTAATCTTAAACTTTTTTAGTTAAACCAAGTTAGCTCTAATAAAGAAAATTGGTACTTAATCACCTACTCAAGTGACTAGTATTGTTGACTTATTAGAAGGCCCCCATCGAACCTTTGTAGCTGTTATTAACTTAATTGCACTAGGCTATTTAACTTTTTCCTGTTGAACAGTTCAATTCCAATCATTAAGAGACCTAAATTGCAAATCTTTGAATATTTCACAGCTATGTGAAAGTCTTCAATTGCTGAATACATGAATTTGGGGGAATCCAAACTGTTCAGATGTGTAATTGCCCTTTAAATGAAAATATTCACTATTGCTTGAAGTAAGCCATGGGTACAATCCTTCCAAATGCAATGTATATGCATGTGCATGATCATGGAGGTGTAGGTGGGTGAGGGGTAATTATGTGTTTTCTAAAAGGCTGATGAATCTATGCAAAAATGAAAAAGAAAAGCCTTGAGTTTTGACACATGCATGATGCCCCTGCAAGCTGCTGCTATTTTCAAAAATAGCAATAATAATCCTAAAAAGCTCATCTCTTAACGAAATGATGAGCTACACCTATGCTTGGCTAGTGGCTTGATCAATATTGCAAAAGGCGGGGCTCACTGTCAGAAGCCCAAGAATAATGCCAAACGGTTAGAAATTCAATCATAACAACTATTTGGGCCACAAAAACATGGACCACCTAATTTATTTCTCAGTTAGTAGTATTGTATAATTGTTCAGTGCTTAAAAAGGGAGGCCATTATTTACTCCATTGGTCGCAGTCAATCTCTGCTTTTGAAATGATAAAATTCTGAGAGTCTGGCCAAACAAAAAGATGTTGGAGAAAGGTATCCACCGTTAAAAGTAACTTTGGCATTTCTGTCAATGGATCATCATTCTCAAAAGCCGTTGGGTCTTGAGTCTTTCGCCGTTCACAGATGCAGTTTCCAGGCGCTCACTGATGGGTCAAACTCACCAACCGCTCGCCAAGGAGTGTCTCGTGGAGACCTAGAAGAGATTTACACGGAAGCGTCAAGGCCATCCAATCTAAGGTTAGATATTTTATATTATTTCTAGTATATATTCTACCAAAACTAACATGCGTTTGTGAATGTTGTTCTCAACGACTTTCATTTTAAGAAGCTCTTACTATGCTGGTAGAAAACACTTTTTTTCCTGTAGAATGGCTCATGCTCTAAGGTTTGGATCTAGTGCTTGCTCTGACTGAGGACCATGCCAAATCCTTTATACAATGCAAGAGGAGCCACCATCTTTAATGCTTTTGTTCCCTCATCTTATAGTTAATATCTGTCAAATAAAGTTTACTTGATAAATCAATGAGATAAAGCCCATGAAATTAAAGAATGCATCCACCCCAACATTATCATGGGATTGTAAGCTTAGACAACTAGAAAGGTCTATGATTAGCTTTCTTTGGTCCAAGTCAAAAAGTGATCTTTTCATGCTTTTTATTTAAAGTCAGCATGCTAAGAACATTTGCCAAGCTAGTTACACTTCTCACATGGATGAACAAATTAACAACATAATGAAGTAATGAATGGTGCAATGGTGAAGGCATTTTTCCGTCATCATTCTCGTAGACATTCTCCTGGCTCTCCACTTCAATTTAAAATCTAGGCATTCATTGAAAGATAAAGAAATAATCCAATATTACAATCACGCTACCTCGCGATTCAACCCACGTACTGTCTAAAATTTGGCACATTACATATCCGCATAAAGCGGAGGGTTTTAAAGCCTGAAAAAAAAAAATCATACCTTGAGGTGAAATTATATCAACAAAGTAGTACATAGAAATAAATAAGAGTGTAAGTGGGTTGGGTTCAACAAGTAACTCATGAACTCAACTTGTTTTCAATTGGGTTAGGGTTCATCCATTTGCAAAGTTGGATTGGAAATTTAGGTTTAACCTAACCTAGTTTAGATGTTAGGTTTGGTTAGGGTTAGAGGTAACTTAACTCATCAACCTGAGTTTACATATATATAAATTAATTAAAAATATAAAAATCCCTAGCTCCACTTTGACAATAAGTCTTATTTTTTAAGTATTTAAAAATTTGACCAAGAGACATTTAAACAAGCTTTCACATTAGTGATTATTATTAATAAATAGTATTTAAATTTCTTAAAAGAAAAGGTTTTAAGAATTTTCTTAAAATCTTAAGACCACTCTTTAAATATATTTCTATTAATTAATAAAGATTTAGATATTCTTTTGATACTACTTTTTAAATTTATATTATTTTCAACTCATTTCCAACTTGAAATATCAATCCGTAATTCAATCTGAATTTTAAAAGTAAAATTGGATTAGGATTAACATTTTAAAAAATGTGTTGGATTAATTGGATTAAGGTTAAGGTTGAAATTTTAGAAAATAGATCATGGTTAGAGTTTACTCCAACTTGACCCAGTTGCACCCCTAGAAATAAATATAGAATTTTTTTAAAATAAAATAAAATCATTGATAAAAATGATAAAATTAAATAGAATAAAAAATATTTTATCGAGTAACAGATTTGAAGCCTTCCCCTTTTACCTTGTAACCAAATATTGTCCTACAAGTGTTACTTTGTCCGGTGTAACACTTCGTTATATCACCCCATATATCTAGCATGATAATGTCCGTAGGACATTGAACTCAATAAACAGCTGTCCTACTGACACATAAATGGGGCAGCAACTGAAATCTTTACGACCAATGTCTTAATTATTGTAAGTTACATCTATTTCTTTTTAAATTGCTTTCAACGATAAATTCAACGAAAAGTCCATGTAGCTAAAACAGCCCATGATAATGATGATTTAGATATATGCAACGAAATTTCTGTTTTAGATAATAAAATGTTAATGATTTTCTTGTATCCTACAAGAGGTTGCTAGGGGATTGATCAAAGTCAAAAGTGCCGATCAGTCCGATTTTTACTCCACGAGAACAATCAGCAGTTAGCATGGATTGGAATGAAATATCTTGAGCTGGTACGACTGCATCCTTTACTTTTGCTCCATTTTATTTTGGACGGTTTATGGGATTCTCGCTGCGTTGGCAAAACGGCCAAAATAGATGTCATCTTCTGCAGGAAATAGGAGAATTTCAATGGCAGTCA
>JAYJMB010008697.1:30724-51216 GCA_036873735.1 Pouteria campechiana
AATATAATTTTTAAAAAATTAAATTATAAAAATTAATCTAAATATATATATTTTTTGTATAATAATATTATATTTTAATTTTTTAATAATAATATTAAAGTAGAAAATACAATTGGACCAAACCGGATTAGACCGGACTCATCAACTAACCAGTTCATAGTTAAACTAGTCTAATTTTGATAACACTAGTTTAGGATAGTGTTAAAGAATTATAATACAAGATGAGCATAATAACTGACAAATTATTTATATAAAATCTCATCTCTAGTAGGAGACGAATTGAAAGCATCCACAATAAGAACTCCTAAAAGAACCAAAAAAATAGTTTATCATCTAGAATTCTTCTCCCAATAAGCATCCTAATCTAATTATAATTGTCCTCATCGGTAATATAGACTAACTTACTCATTGATATAAGCTCAAACTAAAAAATGCCATCCTTTTCCATTATTTATATCATTTTAAAGGTTTTATTGAGTGTTCAAGTATTCATGCTAAGCCTACCCAAGCACACTTATTTATATTACACTTTTAAAAATTATTATTTGAGATGGAGAACGAAAATTAGTTGCAAGAAATTATAGGCTAATAGGTTGGGTGTACGTGAAAGGATATAGTTGGAATATAATGAAAAATGATGTCAAAATAAAATAAATAAATTTAAAATAGATAGTTAAGTAGTAAATAAAAATATAGATAATAATAATAATAATAATGAAATATTTATAAAAAGTGGATGTAATAAAATAGATTTTTCAAGCAAATCCACCGATGTTAGCCCCTTAGGTATGAAATCTCCTGAATATGGATTAGAAAGGCAACGAACATCATAAAAGGAAATTTAAAAATAAAAGGTCCTATTTTTTTTCTGCTGCGACGCATTGGGTTACCTGTGGTCGGTCCGTTGACTCAAGTACGTGCTATTCTATTTGCATCTTGGGGTGGCAGCGTATTGGAGGCCACGAATTGCTGGAGTACCAAATAAGCCCGTACCATGGTTTTCTACTCTCGCCGGTAGTATTGTCATCACCGCCAGTGGAATAAATAAATAATCAAGGTAAAGGAGAGCAAAATCCCTGTTTAAATACGCCCGGTGGGAGCCATCTCGCTCCAACTCAATACTATTCACAGCAAACACTGGCGAAACAAGAAACGAGAAAGAGAGAGATGTCGTCGAGCACAGCTGGTCAGGTCATCCGATGCAAAGGTAGATAGAGAGATTCGTTGTCAGAATTTCTCTCCCATCTTCTCCTTTAATGTAGATGATGACGATGACGATCGTGATCAGTGATTCATGTGTGTATGTGATGAATGGATGCAGCTGCTGTAGCATGGGAAGCAGGGAAACCGTTGGTGATAGAAGAAGTGGAAGTGGCGCCTCCGCAGGCGAATGAGGTCCGCTTGAAGATACTCTTCACTTCCCTCTGCCACACCGATGTCTACTTCTGGGAAGCCAAGGTTCGCAAGAACTCTGACCATCTCTTTTTCATCTTGTAATGAAATCGTTAGCAATCATGGTTAATGAATTTAAAAAGGAGATGTTGGAATATTGCAGGGGCAGACACCGATGTTTCCTCGCATCTTCGGTCACGAAGCTGGAGGGTATGTGTTAATTTTCCTATGTTCAATTCCTTCTTGTTCTTCTTTGCTTTCATCCCTATTTTTGCGCTTTTTACTATGCTGGTTGTCAAGATCGGCCGCGCTTTCTAAGGTTTTATGTGCGAATCGGTCGAGATTGGTTTTTGTCTGACACATACCATTTTAAATGACTCACATATGCATGATTGATTACCCCATCTTATTTGAGCCCGGCTACTTGAAAACCCGATTTGAATAGTATATATTGAGCATGTGCCTTTTTGATTCCGAATTGATCAAGTGTTGTGCTTCAATTTGAAGAAATCATAACAGAATTGAAATCTTGATCAATGAGAAACAGTACATTTGATCTTAGAGTTTGTGCTTAATGTTAGAAATGTGGCTTTTTTGTTATGGTTATCTCAAAAAGGTTTCTCAATTATCTTGAAGAAAATCTTACGCCTAGAATGCCCTGCATTGGCAGTTTGTAATTATTAGATATTGCTGTTTGTAGGATTGTGGAGAGCGTGGGAGAGGGTGTGACTGATCTAAAACCAGGCGACCATGTCCTCCCTGTATTCACTGGGGAATGCGGGGAATGTGCCCACTGCAAATCGGAGGAAAGCAATATGTGCAACCTGCTTAGGATAAACACGGACAGGGGCGTGATGATTGGTGATGGGCAGTCGAGGTTCTCCATCAATGGAAAGCCTATCTACCATTTTTTAGGAACCTCAACTTTCAGCGAATATACTGTCCTCCATGTTGGCTGTGTAGCCAAGATTAACCCGGAAGCTCCTCTGGATAAAGTCTGCGTTCTTAGCTGTGGAATCTCAACAGGTAGGCTGCTACATTTCCATTCTCTGGTTTCCATGAATTGCTAATGCATTCGCTGCTTTTTGTAATAAAATTGAGCGTATGTTCGTTCAGGGCTCGGTGCCACCTTGAATGTTGCAAAACCCAAAAAGGGTATGAGTGTTGCCGTTTTTGGACTTGGGGCAGTCGGCCTTGCGGTGAGTTTCCTTACCTTAATTTCTACTTTCCATCAATAATTTGCTTTGCTTGGGGCAGCTGTTTAAGATTTTCATAATCACATGGGAGCTTGGAATGGAGGAAAGTTGTGAGTCCAGCTGCATCTGTGATGTGGCCACAACCTATTCCTTGCCTTGTCTAATACAAATGGGATTGTTAATTTAGAAGTTGAACCCCACTTTATTGTCTTTTACAGCACAAAGGTCTTTATCTTCTATTAAATGTCATGCATTTTGCCTTTTAGTTCTGACCTTTCTCTTTGTTCTAATGATAATGATGATTAGGCTGCCGAAGGGGCAAGAATTGCTGGGGCTTCAAGGATTATTGGGGTTGATTTGAACCCAAAAAGGTTCGAAGAAGGTGATAATCCTCTGTAGTTATATTTTCGCCAATGGATTGCCGTCAGTTCAAGTCATTTCAATTGTTGTTGGTTCATTGATATCTATCATTTGATTTTATATATATTACTAATGATCCTATCCTTTCCTGCTACCAGCCAAGAAATTCGGTGTCACTGAGTTTGTAAACCCAAAAGACCATACCAAACCAGTTCAGGAGGTTTGTTTCTGAATCTCGATTCATACCACTCCAGTTATTTTCAAATAATGCCAATGTTGATTCTAGTTTGCATTGAATATTTTTGAAACGTGACAAATTATCTTCTATTTCAACAGGTTCTTGCTGAGATGACCGGTGGTGGAGTGGACCGAAGCATCGAATGTACTGGGAATGTCAATGCCATGATATCTGCATTCGAATGTGTTCATGATGTATATTTCCATCTGATGACTTGCTCATCTTTAGGCCGATCACATTTGGTAATTTTATAACATTGTATTTCTTCTGATCTTAGGGTTGGGGTGTTGCTGTACTTGTCGGAGTGCCCAACAAAGATGATGTGTTCAAGACCCACCCCGTGAACTTGTTGAATGAGAGGACCCTCAAGGGGACATTCTTTGGCAACTACAAGCCACGCTCTGATCTTCCTGCAGTTGTGGAAAAATACATGACCAAGGTACACATAATCCTCATCTTTTCAGCCTATGATCATTCCACAGGCCTCTCAGGAAGCCCATTTTAAATTTTTTTTGAAAAACGTTTTGCGATTCTCTGTGTGCAGGAGCTTGAAGTGGAGAAATTCATCACACATCAGATCCCCTTCTCTGAGATCAACAAAGCCTTCGAATACATGCTCAAAGGAGAGAGCCTTCGATGCATTATCCGCATGGATGCGTAGAAGAGGATCTTACATCTCTATAAATTGATTGGATATGTAATAAAGATGAGATGGTTTGATGCTAGTTTTTGCAGATTTGTGTGACTCTTCCTGTTGACATTATTTACTGTTCTTTTCTCTTTAATAAATACTTTATTCTCTGTCCAAACCGACCCTTAAAAAACATTGAGCCTGCATATTGATAATCTCTGCCAGTTGATATGATTCTTCCTAAATTCATGTGGGAGTCTTACGTGCCATCGAAACCCTTTCTCCTCCTTTCCCCCCATCTAAACCCTGGCTGCTGTTGGCCAAACATAGAGAGCTCACTGCCTCCGCGAATTCCAAATGGAGTTGAGCAACGTGGAAACAGGGTTTTGCGCATAAAATAAAATGTTCGTGGATCAGGTCAATGGATCATATGCTTTGGTGAGGAATGTGTAATCAATGAAGATTAGTAAAACGGTGTGTGCGAATTTTAGCAGCGGTGCTAGCTGGATCAGCTAGTGGCAGTAGTCAGTTTATGGAAAGTCTATAAACCCCTTGGGGACAATTGAATTGTTCGGAAAACTAACCGCATAGCAAGTCCTCTTCATAATCAGGAATGAAATCTACTAGGATCTTTGCTTCCCAACAGCAATCCTTAGCAATGTAAGAAGGAGGTTAATCTGTTGATTTTGCGAATCTATTACCGTTAAGGCGCGAACATGATTCATGCCATATTTGGCCAGACCAATATCATGTTAGGCGTGAACATGATTCATGCCATATCTGGCCAGACCAATATCATGTTAGGGTCATGGCGCCACACACAGAGTATTGACATATAGACAAATACTTTGAAATTTAGCATTTTGAAATTGACTGTCGTTTTATTTGTGACAAAACTCAAGCTGGTGGCATTGGAATCGCCTATGTTCCATCACATCTTCAGATTGGTGATGTTTTGACTAAAGCTTTAGGAAAAAGGGTATCTTCCATTCTCTAATTGGAAACCAATATAACTGGATATAAGGGTTTGAGTATGAATGGTGGTTAGTGAGACACCTTTTAAATTAAAAAGTTGAATGTGCTGGGTAAAGTTAAGTGTTACACCGACCAAAGTTTGTTAAGTATACAATAAAAAATAAAAGTGACCACGTGAGTATTATATTATTATTTTTCATTGAATATTAATATAGGTATGTATATTTTACACCTAATTTATGAAATAAAGCAATACAGCAACCATGCGGGTTCGGGCTCAAATGCATGTAGAATGTGGCAACTAAAGGGGCGGAAACTAGGTTAAGTTTATTGATTTTGCTTAGAGTTGACTTGCAATTTTATGAATTTGATTTTACAAAAATTTAGATTGGATTCGATCCAATTTTAAAATAAGATTCGACTAGATTGAGGCCTTCGACAACCTGACACAAACCTCCCCCATTCATCATTGTTTATTATGATATTATGAAAATAAATGTAAGTATATCTCTTGATTTCAATATTTAATTTATTTTCTTTAAGTCATATCTATTAAAATTAAAAAATGATGTGTTAAAATTTTTAAACAATCATTCTGTAAAATACGAATGAAGTAGAAAAGTAGTGATTAAATTACATTTTTAATTCGTACATGCATCTACGTAGTAGTCGTGTCTACAGTTACATTATTTTAACTACAATTTGATCATATCTTTACAAACTGATGAAGATAATCTAGATTTTAAATTACACCATGTTGTCTTGCACTTGGATGCGCCCGCCCAACTTCTATCGCCGGGGTCAAACGAACTTAAGCCAACAGCAAAACCGGAGACGGATTTCAGGGCCCTCGCCCTGGGTAAGAAAACAAGTCAACGGGACGGGAGGACGCTGGAAAGCATCTTTCATACTCTGCGGAGCATGGCTGGTTATACGGAACACTTATCCACCATGCTAATATAAATTGAGACCCATGACAATGGGCAGTGAAAATTAATAGTCTATGCCTGCTTATTTGCTTCATAAATCAAAACAAATGATTGTCAATTTTCCCTGATTATCAGATTAATGAATAATTTATTGGATGGTTTACATTTTAATAATTAATTATCCAAATTTAGATGAGACGAGAAAAGTAAGATACAAACTTGAGTTTTTGCTTTGTGATACTTTGTTGGTTTGTGGGTGTAATTCCCTCAACTATAGCCAATATAAAGTAGTGTTTTATTTTCAATTATCAAATCCTTCTAGCATATAGAGCTTACTTAGTTTTATTTATTTGGATCAACTTTTTAATCCAAAAGGTGTTAGATTGAAACTTTTGATTTTAAGTTATATTGGTTTCTAAATCAATTCTCTCACCAACTTAGCAAATTTATCCTAGATTTTTTTTTTGAGTTTTTATGTTGCTATAAGTTTCTAAGATAAAACTTTTATAAATGGGAGAGAATGTAATAATGTAAACTAACTTTGGTGCTTAATTTTTGGGATAACATGGCAGTTTTGACCATCCCATGTGTCAGATTGATCATCTTGCATGGATCATACGAATCATTTTATGTGAATTATACCATTAACTTGTTGATCATAATTTTAAAGTTAATTTAAATCCTTTTAATTCTTTTTTACTTTTATCCATAGGATTCACAAGAGAATTAAAACCTTATCTATCGTGTAATTAGATCCGCAATCCTACTACGTCTACTTTTCCTTACACAGAAGATATTTATTTGATAAAAAAAGGTTGATCTTCCTCTAGTGCGGATTTGTTAGAGAGAGAAAAGGAGACTAGGAGATTGTTGATGTGGGTGGCCCTTGGAAAAAGGTAAAAGGGACTTGCAGATTTTCTTTTATAGAAATAGGAAAATGATTCCATGACTTAGATTATCTATTCAATCTAGATGAATTGAGGCATAGATTGTGTGGCATATCATTGTAAGGCTCCTATTAGGAGTTGGCCCAAAATGATAAAATTGTGTGAGCACTTAATGCCAACAAAATTTGATGGGCTTAAAGAGAACAATACTTTATATTGGCCATCGACTATTGTTAAGAGAGTTAGAAATGGTATTAGAGCCAATTTTTGGCTACTATTACATGTGAGTAGATGTAATAGGTTTACATTGAATGTGTGATGAAAGAGATTTTAGAATATATGTAATAACACTTATAAATCATTACGAAGCACCTTTTAAGTTGAAAAGTTGGCTTAAAGAGACAAAATCATGTGGGCTATAATGCTAATAAAATATAATATGCCTAAAGTAAACAATACTTTACAATACCTAAAGCTTAGAGTGTTACAACATTTCTATGAAAATATATTTTTAATTATCATTAATCTCCAATATGGGAAATTAAAATAAAGAAAAACAAAAAAATAAATTGGGGTGAAAGAGTCAAAGAAGAATAGTGAAAGGATTATTAGAAATGGTATGTAGCGGACCTAGACAAAAACCAATCATTAACAAATGCTACATAAACTTGGAAAGTATGGCCATATTCTTAACAACCCCAAAGCATAAAATGGGGAAGAAAAAAGAACAAAAACCAACTGAAGAAAGAAGAAACAAGACACAACCGCCAGCTTCAACGGTGTCTGGCCCTGCAATATTCCAACGTCCCCCTTTTCAATTGACAAACCATGATTGATGAAGTACAAGATAAAAAACAGAGGGCCAAGAGTTCTTGCGAACCTTCGCTTCCTAGAAGTAGACATCGGGTGGGAGAGGGAAGTGAAGAGTATCTTCAAGCGGACCTCGTCCGCTTGTGGTAGCGCCACTTCCACCTATTTTATCACCAAAGGCTTCCTTGCTCCCGTGCTACAGTAGCTTCTCCATTCATCACATATACACATGAATCAATGGTCATGATTGTCATCGTCATCGACATCATCTTAAATGAGAAGATGAGAGAAATTCAGACAATGAATCCATCTATCTACCTTTGCATCGGATGACCTAACGAGCTGTGCTCGACATCTCTCTCTTTCAATCTTCTCTTTCATGTTTTTCTTGTAATAGAGCTTTGAGTTGGAGGAGATTGACTCTTCGCAAGGCATTTAAACAACGATAATTTAAATTTGAATGTTTAGTTATGTATCCATTGGGTGGCAACAATACCATTGGTCAGAGTAGAAAGCATCCCAGCCCAAGATGAAAATTAAAATCTACCAATAAATCAAAGCCAGCTGTAACCCTTCCAACTCTATTCAATGTAAAATATTGTCCACTTTAGAGTCATTAAATTCTGCTAACATTGGAAGGCTACGTGATTTTGTTCCTTTAGGTCAACTCTTTAATCCAAAAGGTATCTTATAATGACTTATGGATATTACCATATATATATATATGTATATATCTCAAGATTTCTTTTACCATACATTCCATGTGAGCTTAGCACATTTGTTCATGTCGCATTGGCTAGAAAGTAGCTCTAATATCATTTATAACATTTCTAACTCTAATCAATGCAAAGTATTTCCAACTTTAACCAACACTAACTTGGTAAGAAAGTTGGTTTATAAACTAATATGACTTAAAATTAAGAGTTCAAGTGTAAACCATAATAAATTATTATGAGGTGCCTTTTGGACTAGGGAGAGGGTTAACCCAAATGAACAAAAACATTAGAACTTTGAGTGATCTAGTGGACCAAGAGCAAGACAATATTTTATATAGAGCTGGGTTGTTACCAATGTGTTATCAAGAAAACAAAGTGAGTTGCTCAGATAGTGAGGTCAGCTGGTCTCCCAGGCTTTATTCTTTGTTTGCTTTTAGAGTTGGATGGATGCTTGCATAGATGATGCTAACCACCCCTTTATTCCTCGCACCTTTGCTTTTATTCTATGTGGGTGTTCATATTCTGGTACTACTCCAGAACCACCTCAATCATTGGCACAGGAAGGCACAAATCAGATTGGTTGAATGGCCTTTGCCTCCGTTACTGAACATTTTTATTTGAATTGGGTACATTGATTCTGCTTGCATTTGTAGTTTTAAACTGCCAATAAGTGGTTAACCTATAGACGATTTAGGTGATCACTACGTGACATTATCAATTATCCCATCCAATGCGAGGGCATGCAATTCGATTGACCCCTGAAATTTGATTGACTAATTTAAGTGCTATATGTTCAACATTAATTGTCGTGCTTCAGTCCTCCAGAATATGTTTCTTCTGACTCCTACTAATTTTCATTAGTAGATGAGACTTTAAGAAATCATAACAGGGTTGAAATCTTGATCAATAAGAAATGACAGATACCATCTTGGTTATTACTAATTGACCCTAGAAAGTGGCACTTCATTTTCGGTCATCTAACAAAGGCTTCTCAGGTTACCTTAAAGAAAATCACACAACTAGAGTCTCTTGCATTGCGTGTTTCTAAGTATCAGTTGTTGCTATTTGAAATAGTGTGGAAAGTGTGAGAAGGGTGTGACAGATCTAAAACCAGGCGACCACGTACTCACTCTATTCACTGGGGAATGTGGGGAATGTGCCCACTGGAAATCAGAGGAAAGCAACATGTGTGACCTCCTAAGGATAAACACAGACAGGGGTGCGATGATTGGTGATGGACATTCGAGGTTCTCTGTTAACGGAAAACCTATATACCACTTCGTAGGAACCTCCACTTTCAGTGAATATAGTGTTGTCCATGTTGGTTGTATTGCCAAGATCAATCCTGAAGATCCTTTGGATAAAGTCTGTGTTCTTACTTGTGGAATCTCGACAAGTGCGCTGTTACATTTCCATTTTCTGGTTCCCATAAATTGCTAATGCACACTCTTCCTTTTCTAATGCAATCGGATTGCTTGTTCTTTAGTACTCGGTGCAATCTTGAATGTTGCAAAACCCAAAAAGAGGCCCGAATGATAATAATGATGATGCTGTATCACATGATCAGGCTGCTGAAGGGGCCCGAATTGCTGGGGCTTCAAGGATTATTGGTATTGAGATGAACCCAAGAAGATTTGAAGAAGGTGATAGTCCTCCAAAATTTTTCACAAAGTCTCAACTTAGTCCATCAACATGTATCATTTGCTTTTATGTACGCATTACTAACGATCCTCTCCTTTCCTGCTACCAGCCAAGAAATTCAGTGTGACAGTTTGTAAACCCAAAAGACGATGACAAACCAGTTCAAGATGTCTGTTTCTGAATCTCGATTTGCGCCAACCCATTTGTTTTTGCATACAATTGATGCCAAACTCGATCTTGCTTTATGTCCTACACATTTTTCTTAACCAAAATGGTGATTTCAATAGATGATATTCTTGTATTTCAATAGATGATTGCTGAGATATCTGGTGGAGGAGTAGACCGGAGCATAGAATGCACTGGGAACATCAATGCTATGATATCTGCATTTGAATGCGTTCATGATGTTTGTTATGCCCTTGTGAATAGTTGCCAGGCCTATGCCCTTGTTTTGTTCCAATTTGTAATCACTGACCCATCAGTATCACCCCAATTTGGTTGACTTATTTGCATTGCTCAAATAATTTATTTGGCTTGGCTGTCTTGTATCGTGTAAGGTCTATATTGGATTAATGCATGTGAATTGAGTTTAGCCTAATATATAAGGTTAGTTTCAGTGATTAACTCTATAGTTAAGATGAGAAAAAATTAAATCTGATTTTTTTTTTTAAAAAAAAAATGTTTTAAATCTTAGAGTTGGACGAGTGAGCAATACCTCAAATGAGATATATTTTCAGGGCCTCATCCAGCCAACAACAAAATGTGTCTGGGATGAAATCATCAAACCACCATTGAATCTTGATAGCCGTTTGGAGGGCAATGCAACTGGCCTTTCTCGTCCCGGGCCGCTTCCGACATTAATGAGGGTTAAAAAACCAAAAAAAAAAAAACTCCATACGTTGCGCCATGTGATTTAACAATGGGATATCAATATTATGTTTACATGATCTAAGCACTTTAATAATTTTATTATTTAGTTTAAACCATGCAAGAAAATTACTTTAATCAATGTTTTCATATAAGTTAAATAATAATTAATATACTAATATCTTTATTTTAATATAATTTGACATAATTAAGTATAAATTATTACAATTTCATATGATATATATTTTAGTCACCTTAAAATTTTATATTTAAAATTTAGATAGAATTGTTAGTATAACAATTTAGATTTAAAAATTCTATTATTGTCAAATCAATTACTATAATGATATCATTTAGTTTTTATAGCTTTTTTATTTCAATCTAAACCATAAAATAGACTTAGAACACAATTAAATACTTAAATGCATTAAATTATAGTATCATTTTGAAATAAAAATATTAGTGTAATATTTATTCTTTAACATATATAATATTATGAATTGATGTAATTTTTTCCTTATATAATATAAACTAGATGTTAAAATTATGAAAAAGCTCAAATGATGGAAACATATTAATATAATATCCATGTTTCAGTTGTAAAATCACATTGCACAAAGTAGGAAGGCTTGATTTTCGGCTCTGTCATTTTCCTTCCTCGCCAGCCGGTTCCATTTCACCTTGCGAACGTGAGCCAGTTTCATATACGTTATCGGTTTCGTGGCTTTTTACTGGCCAACGGCATGAAAAAATCAATACTGAATTGGGTCCCCCCTAAATGGGGATTATATGAATCAGGATATGGCCATATGTTAGGGGTGCAACTTGGTTGAGTTGACTTAGATTTTAGTCAACCTTAATCTTAAATTTATTTCTAAAACTTCAACCCTAATCTTATTATTGAGATTCGGCTTGAGTTGTCCAAGTTCAATTCGGGTTCAGATTAAGCTTCATGTTACATTCTATCTTCAATTCAAACTTTTTTACAATTCATATTTTATTTCAAGCAAAGCTTCAAATCATTAAAATCTAAGCAATTAAACTAGTATATAATTAAAAATTATATCAAAATATCTCCAAAAAATATATAATATAAACTAGAGAAATATTGCAAGAATATAATAAATTTTTATAGAAAATTTATTTAAAAATTAAAATTGAAAAGTAATTTTTATATAAACATTATTTAAAGGTATTAAAGATAGACATAAAGACATATTACTGCAATAAATTTTTGAAAAATCATGTTTAAGCATAAGTTTTATTTGCAAAAAGCATATACTAAAGGATATATATATATATATATATAATAAATTTGGGTTGGGTTCAGATTTTTTCAGGTCAAGCTTCATTGGACCCTTATCCTAATCCTCTTTAAAATTAGGTCAGGTTAGATCTGATTTGAAAATATTGGGTTTTTAAAAAGACAACCTTAACACGACTTTTTTTTAGGTCAAGTTAAGCTCATGTTTGGGCTAAACTGGCCCAAGTTGCACCCCTTGGCCATGTATTAATACCCTGGATATACCTTGATTTTCAATTCAATAACAAGTGGTGGCCCACAAGGCCATGAATATAAACCATAAAATAGGGAATAGGATAATTTAAAAGGCATTGGTTGAAAAGTCCTCTGTTTGCATTTTTATAATTTTTACCATATATCTATTAATTTTGGAAAAGTATTCTCATTTGTGAACTTTATTTGCCAAACACACCCTATTGTCAACGATTGTTAGGGTTTTGATTTATGTCAAAGTTTTATTTGTCAAAATCTGACTCATCAATCATCAAGCTTAGGTGGTGCATGATCTAAATATATTATTAAATGACATGGATCATATATAATGGGTCATAAATTATGCTCGAAGTTGATTATAAGAATATTTTTGCAGATAAAGTTTATAAGCAATTGTTTTTTTTTTTTTTTGCAAAATCAATAGTTCTAAATAAAAATTATAAAATCATAAAAAGATAAAAAAAAGGCAAATGCAAAACGTGCTATAAAAATTAATTAATGAGTATTTTTTCCTTCCGGGTGAAGTAGTGCTACAAATCATAAAAGGAAAAAACATGTGTATACTGTTACAGAATCAAAAGTCTAAGCTACTGATTATCTGGCTGCCACGCCTAGCTGTAGGCTGTCAAGGTTTGTGTCATGACCCATACCCAAAAGTAGCATAACATTACGAAATCCAAGGGTGAGTCCCTAGGATATATCACACTTTAGACGCCACGTAATTATAAAAGAAATTATAAGAATCTCACAAATAAAAAAATTTATTTATAAATTTATAAAAAAAATAATATCTGCCAAATCCATAATTATAAGTCTCAGGAAAGTCTAAGAAATTAGTAAATAAAATAAATTTCTTTAATATTCTCTGATATGACAATCTACAACATTGACGGCAATTTCCACCTGGAACACTAGCGCTAGGCCGATGCCTAGGCTGCCCACCTGACTAGATCTGCCAGCACGCGTGGGCCTAGACGAATTGGGCTTGGTTCGGTAGGTCTAGCCTGATGGACGCTTCCACCGATCGCCACCGACGTCCATCTATCCACCGCCAGCGGCGCCACATTTTGCCACAGCTATCGGTCTGGGCCCAACTGTCTGAGCCTGGCCTAGCAGGTTGGCTGTTGGGCTAGCTAGGGCAAGGGAACTGGGCCTGCAGATCCAAGCCTGTTTAACAGTCATTGGGCGGAGCAAAAGTGTTTGGCCTGGCCGGGCCAGCCTAGTTGTTCTCCTAGATGGACAGGGATATGGGAATTACATCCTGCTGGTTCCGGTGGCTTCCAGCCGCTGGATTCTCTAAATTTTCTCTCTCTCTCTCTCTCTCTCTCTCTCTCTCTCTCTCTCTCTCTCTCTCTCTCTCTCTCTCTCTCTCTCTCTCTAGTTTCCTAACGTCATGAAATTTTAATCTTTTGATGACCATGACATGCATCACAAGTTTTGTGGGATCCACTACATTTTATGCATGTAAATCTAATGGCCCAAAATCATTTATTATCTAACTAAGTTTATATTTCTAATGGTTATTAACTTTTCATCATCATACACAGTAATTTCACAGATGTAATATTTCAAAATTCTCATAGTAGATTAACATATGCATAACATGAATTTTCAACAGATTTGATCCCATGAAAACCATGCATCCCACCATAAGTCTAATGCATGGTTTCTTCACATAAAAAGTCTTGAATCTATTCTAGTGGCATTCATTCCATGACGATGTATGCGTCTAACATAACGTGCACAGCATGCATACATTCCAAATTCTAATGCAAGTGCATAACCATCTTTGCATTCAAACAAACTTCTAACGCGTTCAATTAGAGTGACATTGCATGCTTCCAATGGTCTAGCAATCTAGTACATTGCATGCATGTGTTCCATCAATCTCTGTAACAATGGTATTTCTCACTCAATCAAATTCTAGTGCATACAAACCACATAAACCCCATGCACTTCTTTAAGAAAATCCAAAGCAACCATCTGTTGAAATCTTACTAATATAAATGCATGCATTCTGATAAAATCCATCTATCTGAATTTCACATATTTGACCTAAATACCATGCACTCAAATTAAATCCAACACATTTGTTCATCTAATAATTCATTTCATAAATCTAAATTATGCATTTTAACAAGCATAAATTTAGTACATCAATTTACAAAAATTCAATTAATGTACCCTAAATAAATCTGACACATCAATTCCACAAATCTATCAATGCATCCATAATCTAATGCATTAATTCTAGAAATCTAATTAATGCATTCATATAATTTAATCTACATAAGTCATGAACATCTACTTACCAACGTGGCGATCCTAGGAATAAAACACAGCAACTTCCTTTGGGCTCTACCGACAGCTCTTATAACAATTTATGTCTTCTTAGGGCCAGTTTGGCAGCGTGTTTCAGGGGGTTAAAGTGCTTTTGGAGGCATAAACACACTTTTAAAAATTTTATGCCTTGTTTGGTCATTCCTTCATAGCGCTTTTCTTTTACTATGAAAGCCCATTTTTTACGTTTAGGCGAAACCTAAAAATTGGTACTTTTTCTTAACGCACTTCTGCATTAGAAAGAAAAAGACAAAAATGTCAAGTATATGACTCATGTTTAGCACCCTTCTTTTTATTTATAAAGTATAACATGATACATATATTCATATAAAAATATATAATATATTACAATGTATATACATATATATATATATTATAAACTATATAATTTGCTTGTTTGGATTGTCTTTAAATGAAATGCTGATTCGGCTCTTGAGAAGATCTCGCCTAGAATCCTTAGTAGGGGATGTGAATAATAGAGAGAGAGAGAGAGCCTAGAGAGCTTCTATCCTGGAGGTACATACCTGAGTGTATTTATAGTTAAGTATGACTACGTAACCTAGGTGTATAGTTTGTACGCAGGGGGATGCCCAATCCTCCTAAGAGATGGGCTTCGTAGAAATAACTATTGATAGTTTCATGAATATAGAATTGTGCAAAGTTAAGAAATAGAAGTACCCTTTGAATAGGGATCCCACGTGGCAAAGCGTAGCCCGATGAATTAGGTATCTGTGTTAGAGTTCCCTAACACCAGTCCTCCCTCAAGGAAATGTGGTAAAACCTATCTTTTCATTTGTTTTATCCTAGGTGCATGCTTCAACTCTTCCACATGTTTCTGTCTTAATGGTGCTTTCAAGATGTGATAGGTGTAGTAGATGATGCAATGCTTAGCTTTTTGAAACTTGATAGCTCTCTCTTGAGAGCACCTACTTTGGCCCTCTTCTTGGAGTGCATCTTCTAGGTCTCTATTGGGAGTCAGAACTTGACGGCTCTCTTTTGGGAGCGCATACTTTAGTCATCTCCTATGAGTCGAAACTCGATGGCTCTCTCTATCTTTTTTCAAGGAAAACTCGTTGACACCTCTTTGTGTTCTGTTTCAAACCTCATTAGAAAAAGCACTAGCAAAGCGACATAACTTTGTTAAGAGAGATTTATTTTAAATAACTCATGGAGAATCTATTCAACTGCTGTAAAATGATGTGAAAGGATACAAAAGAATTTACTGATAATACATCCTGCAAATTTAGAAATCTCGGATCAACCTTTCCTAACATCTTTCAAATTTAGAAATCCCGGATTTACCTTTCCTGACATCTTGAAAATTTTTAAAAATATCAAATCCATCTTTCCATCACAACTTGTAATCTTAGAAATATCAAATCCGTCTTTCCACCTCTTCTCGACAACCTGCAATCTTAAAAATATTAGATCTACCTTTTTGCCTTTTTGCCGTAACCTGCAATTTTAAAAATATTAGATCCGTCCTTCCATGACAATCTATACTTTAGAAATATTGGATTCGCCTTTTGGGGATATATAATGCAATCTTAGGAATATTGGATCCACTCCTTGGAATATGTAATACAATCCAAAAAATGCATTATATTTGCAACTTATAGGTTAGTGGAGTTAAGCAGTGAAAGCACTATAGACAATTTATCACTTAGTGGGGTTGGGCATGACGACTGGTCATCGCAAGTATGGAACTTGGCCCATACGGGGGTTGTTGCTTTTTAAAAGAATAAAGTTGAATGTTATTCTAAGGAATTGTGTGTGACTTACCTTTGCAAGGGATGTTGTCTTATACCTTCCTTTGAATAGATGGAAGGACAGAAAAGATTCTCTAAGGTCCATAACTGATGCACCGCCTTTGTATTAAAATACTAAATATAAACTATTATTTTTAATAGTCAGGCTTCGTCTTTGGGACACTATGTGTCATCTGATGGACATGCTTCAGGTCTTTAACTGTGCTTGAAAATTTATTGCTTTGGGTTGGAAGGAGGTCGGAATTGAGAAAACTGATTCGTATTTACTTCAAGAATCAGCTCCCTGGATGGTTTTTTCATTGGGGATTTTTTCCTACTCCTCTTGAAGTAGCCCTTGATGAGAGGCTTCATGTGTGGGATCGCCACCTCACATCCGTACATAACCTCCCGTATGTCACTTGCAGACACCGTGAATACGAGTAGGTGTACCACCCTAGGGGCTCCGTCGTCCCTCCCTGGCCTAACGCTCCTGCTTCATTGGCCCACAAGAGATCCCTGATTGAGATTTGAGGTTGGATTCATATGCCTATATGGAGCACTTGGCAAGTAGTAGAAATCATCTAGTTAAACTAGAATTTAGTAAGAAGAATTGACTCATCTTTTGTAAGTGCACGCTTGAGGTTGTGGACGGATGGATGGTGGGTTGCTACTATTCAGAAGACTGCGGTAGGTGTAGTTGCGGCAATGCAACCTCAGATGTAAAGTTTGATGTGGGCGTGACAGCAGAGGATCTCTGTTAGAAGTCTCTTGGAAAGGTTGATTGTTGACGGATCTGCCGCCAAACATCAAAGAGGCCAAAGCCTCTACAACTGCTATAGTAGCCATGAAGAGTTCTTAGAACTGGTAGAGAATACATGGGAAAAATTTGTGTTTCTCATAAACGACGTTAATGTTTGAGTTGTCCCTAAATGGAATGCTGATCTGGCTCTCAAGAAGATCCCGCCTAGAATCCTTAGTAAAGGGTGTGAATAATAGAGAGAGCCTAGAGAGCTTCTATCTTGGTGGTACATACCTGAGAGTATTTATAGTTGAGCATGAATGCGTAGCCTAGGTGCATAGTCTGTACGCAAGGAGAATGCCCAATCCTCCTAGGAGATGGGCTCCGTAGAGATAACCATTGATAGTCCCATAAATATAGGATTGCGCAAAGTTAAAAAATAGAACTCCCCTTTGAGTAGTGATCCCACGTGGCAAAGCGTAGCCCAACGAATTAGGTATCTGTGTTAAAGTTTCCTAATAATACTATATTTTTTATGTCTATATGTACATATTATATTTATTTATATATGAATAAAAAGTATAATATAATTTTTATAAAATGGTTAGCATGTAGCTTAGATGTGTAGCTTAGATTCTATCTGTTATATTTATTTTCTCCACAAAATAAGATTTTATTTATTTAATGTGTAACTTAAATTCTATGAAAAAATTTACTATTCTTGTATATATATAAAATTTTATTTTTTAAATGTATATTAAGATTAAAAATCTCAAGTATTTCTTCACTCAAACTAATGATGTATATTAAAAGTATTGTATTATTAACACTTATTTTAAATCTAAAATTTTTTATCTGCATATTATATTAAACTTTCATGAAATTTTTTATAAAATATAATTATTTTATCATAAAATATACATTAAAATTATGATATTTAAAATATTTAAATAATATTATTGAGTGTATTTTATTTAAAAAAGAAGTATGATGTAAGTAGAATTGATTTAACTAATAGGATTTCATTGAAATCCTTTGTAAAATAAAAAAATATTTATGGAAATATTAATCATGTATTAAATCAAAATTTATAAAAACAATGTTAAGATTTATATGCAAGTACTTTGGAATAACTATTAAATAAAAAATAATTTATATTTTCTTAAAATTAGTTTTTAAGATTTGGTCATTTGTATAATTCTTTTGAAGATAACTAGTGACGAAATTAAAGTATAATTTTTTTATCCTTTTTGGTCATTTACTTAATAAAATTACTTTTATCATATTATAACTAAACAAATATATATTATCAAAAATACTTTTAAAAAATATCTTACTTAAAGTACTTTTTACTAAAATTTTATTGCAATGGTAATTTTTCAAAAGGACTTAGATTTTCCAACAGGGCCAAAGGGAGCCTTATTCCCTTGCTTTTCTTTCTCTTATTACAATCGCAAAATGAGGTAGACAATCTCTCGTTTAAAAATCATAACCATCGAGATAAGGGAGGAAGACAATTAATTAGTTGGTGGCGGGACATTAAATCTCATTTTACTATAAATTAATAAATTAAAGCATTAGATTATTATCATTTCATCAATTATAATTTATAACGATGTTATATTTCTATATTACAATTTAGATCGAGCCAAAAACCATGAAATTTTTAGAGATCAGTATTTCGTATTTTTGTGTTACACCAACCAGGATCATGAATTCGATCGTAATCTAGTTGAACGAATGCAATTGCCTATGAGATGTGATTTTCGCCACGTCTTTTCCTACACCTCTATTTTTGATTGATTAATGCCTCCATGAACATTACCATTACCCCAGGCAATGCTCTCATAAACTATCAAAATAGTTACATTTTTAAACTTTAACAAACATAATCAGTGTATTTTCTTGATTACAAGAAAACATTCAAAGATTTCATTATTAAGCAATTTTCTTTCTCAACGCTGGACTACGTAGAGGCGTTGGGCCTGATCGAGCTAGCCTACTCGTTCTCGTAGATGGACAGGAAGACGGGAATTGTGTCCCACCGATTCCAGTGGGTTGTAGGTGTTGGAATCTCTAAATTTTTTCTCTATTTTATAATTTCCTAAAATAAAAAAATAATAGATTAACACAAGCATAACATGAATAATTAATGAATTTAATCAGATGAAGACCATGCATTCCACTATAAATCTAATGCATGTTTTCTTCACATGAAAAGTCTTGAATTCCTTCATGATATTCATTCCATGAAGTTGCATGCGTCTAAGATAACATGCATAAGTGCATTTGGCCAAATTAACCATCTTTGCATTCAAACAAAATACTAATGCAGTCCATCGCAGTGGCATGCATGTGTCCACTAGCCTCAAACAAAATACTTGCACTTTCTAAGACAGACACCCCAGACCGGAGAAGGAATTCACGTGAAGCTGGGATGAAAAATACGTCCAGTGCTTGACCATCTAAAATAAATTAAAAATAGAACCTGTCTTGTCACCAACCGTCAGTAGCCAGCGAGCAGGCAGTTGCCAGGTGGAAACTTCATCAAAGTCTGACATTATTTACACAAGACACAAATCTGGAAATGGCTAGGCGAGTAGTCAAGCTAGACATGCACGTTGACGGGATATATTTCCAGCCACGTGCGTAGCTGAAGTGTGAACGAAATCCCTCCATCCAAGCAGCGTAATCAGGCCTCAACGGTGGAGTCAGGCTTTTCAGCAATGAGCGTAGACGCCGTGGAGAGATCAGCAGAGCCACGTCATGAAACACCAAGCAAAGCAGTCAGAGCGTAGTTGGGAGGAAGGCCCTGCCTACCCTACCAACGAGCGTAGTCAATCTTGCCTCCGATGAGACAGGAGCGTAGTCGAAGTGCGATAAAACTTTAGGGCGCGTAGCTCAGCAATCAGCAATGACCGTAGTCAGGCTAGGCGCGTAGTCAAGCTAGACATGCACGTTGACGGGATATCTTTCCAGCCACTTGCGTAGCTGAAGTGTGCACGAAATCCCTCCATCCAAGCAGCGTAATCAGGCCTCAACGGTGGAGTCAGGCTTTCTAGCAATGAACGTAGACGCCGTGGAGAGATCAGCAGAGCCACCTCATGAAACACCAAGCAAAGCAGTCAGAACGTAGTTGAGAGGAAGGCCCTGCCTACCCTACCAACGAGCGTAGTCAATCTTGCCTCCAATGAGACAGGAGCATAGTCGAAGTGCAATAAAACTTTAGGGCGCGTAGCTCAGCAATCAGCAATGACCGTAGTCAGGCTTCTCTATGAGATAGCGTAGGCCGCGTAGAAAGATTATCTCCTTCCAGCACGAGTATTCAAGTTTTCCAAAAGCAAGCAGTCATGTGAATAGGTAACGTTGGAAAATCTTCCGTCTGATGTTGCCATCAACGCGCGTAGTCAAAGCCAGTGCCCGACGCCGCCTCCATCTGAAACGCGCAGTCGGCCACGAGGCAGGAGGCAACCAGAGACGCAGATGGAAGCCTAACTACGTTACCTG
>JAYJMB010008706.1:0-51203 GCA_036873735.1 Pouteria campechiana
CTAAACCAAGCAATTGCAAATTGAAAGATTACTTATTCAATCATGTTATGAATTTTTCAAGCTTAGTTGAATCTTGCACATGACATCCTCAACCACAAATCATCAGAAACCAGCAAAACAAAGGGTAAAATAACTCTCTCTCAAATAAAAGCAAAAATAAAAATAAAAACATCAAAAACACAACCTAAACCTAAATTGTCTCCCCCACACTTAAAACTTACATTGTCCTCAATGTAAGGTCAAATATAAAGAAGATGCAAAATTAACCATAAAAGAAATGCAAAAATAAGAAGGAAATAAGAAAAAGAAACACAAACTCCCCTTTGGTTGCCTCCTAAATAGCACTTTTGTTTATAATCGTTGACTTGACTCAGTGCTTCCTTCATCAATCAATGTAAATTGGCTGTTCCAAATCCAATTCTACAACATTCTCAACTTGTAGTCCTTCGTAGGAAGGCTTAAGTCTATGACTATTCATTGTGAAAACTTTAGAAGTCGCCAAACTCTGAATTTCAACTGCACCATGTGGAAAAACATTAGTGACAATAAAAGGTCCATTCTAATAAGAACATAACTTACCCAAAAATAGACAAAGTCTTGAATGGTATAGAAGAAGTTTCTAACCAACTTTAAACTTCTTCCTAGAGATCATCTTGTCATGAAAAGCCTTTATCTTTTCTTTATAAATCCTTGCTTTCTTGTAGGCATCATTGCAAATCTCCTCTAACTCTTGTAATTGCAACTTCCTGTGCTCTCCACTTTCATCCATGTTCATGTTGAAACTCTTGATAGCCCAATAAGCCTTCTTATTCTAACTCAATAGGAAGGTGACATGATTTCCCAGACACTAACCTATAAGGTGACATACCAATGGGTGTCTTGTGTGCAGTCCTGTATGCCCATAAAGCATCATCTAAGCGCAAACTCTAATCTTTTCTATTAGGATTAACTGTCTTTTCAAGAATGGACTTAATTTCTTGATTTGATACTTCAGCTTGTCCACTAGTTTGCAGATGATATGCAGTTGACACCTTATGGAACATATGATATTTTCTCAACAAAGCTTCAATTGTTTGATTGCAAAAGTGAGTGCCTCAATCACTTATCAAAGCTCTTGGAATTCAAAACCTAGAGAATATGTTAACCGTGATAAAATTCACAACAACCTTAGAGTCATCAGTCTTTGTGGCTTTAGCTTCCATCCATTTTGAAACATAGTCAACAACAAGTAATATATAAACAAAACCAAAAGAAAAAGGGAATGATACCATGAAATCAATGTCCCAAATGTCAAAAATTTTGTAGACTAGTATAGGGGTTTGTGGCATCTCATTCCTTTGGGAAATATTACCTATTCTTTAACAATGAACACACAACTTGCAAAAATAGTATGAATCTCGAAGCAAAGATGGCCAATAAAAACTAGACTCTAACACCTTTGTTGCCATTTTCTTAGCTCCAAAGTGACCTCCATAAGCATAAGAATGACAAAAGGTGAGTATAGATAGAAACTTACTCTCAAGAATGCACCTTATTCCCTGGTCTGCATAATGCTTCAACAAGTATGGGTCGTCCCACACATAATATTTTGCATCACTCTTAAACTTGTTTCTTTGAGCTTTAGACAAGCGAGGAGGCAATATGTTAGTGACCAAATAGTTTACCATATTCACATACCAAGGCAATTTCTCACTCATAGTGAATAATTGCTCATTAGGAAATGTTTCTTGCAAATGAAGTTCATCCCCCATCCCCCTCATGGACTAAGCGACTCAAATGATCTACAACCAGATTTTGTCCCTTGTTTGTCCTTGATCTCCAAGTCAAATTTGCTCAAGAGAAGTATCCACCTTATAAACCTTGGCTTTGCTTCCTTCTTCATCATCAAATAACAAAGAGCTACATGATCAGAATAAACAATGACTTTAATACCAAGCAGATAAGATCTAAATTTTTCTAAAGCAAAGACAATAGCTAAAAGTTCTTTCTTAGTGGTGGAATAATTTCTCCAAGCATCATTCAATGTCCTTGAAGCTTAATAGATGGCATGAGATGCTTTCCCAATTCTCTGACCCAAAACCTACTATATAATCGCTTGCATCACACAT
Organism: Pouteria campechiana; assembly: GCA_036873735.1. Taxonomy (NCBI): domain Eukaryota; kingdom Viridiplantae; phylum Streptophyta; class Magnoliopsida; order Ericales; family Sapotaceae; genus Pouteria; species Pouteria campechiana. The sequence goes on from JAYJMB010008706.1 coordinate 2,109, forward strand.
TATCTCAAAAGGAACATTCTAATTAGGATGTTGGATAACTGGGGTTGAGGTTAGTAGTTCCTTCAGCTTGTCAAATGCCTTTTTGCACCCTTCATTGAACTCAAAAGTCACATCTTTTTGCAGTAACTTGCATAGAGGCAATGCTATTTTAGAGAAGTCCTTGATGAATCTTCAATAGAAACCTACATGTCCAAAAAAAAAAAACAAACTTCCCACACACTAGTGGGATAAGGTAAAGACTGAATGATATCAACTTTAGCTTTATCTACCTCAATTCCACTAGATGAAATAATATGACCCAAAACTATCCCATGTTCAACCATGAAGTGACATTTTTCAAAATTTAATACGAGGTTAGTTTCTATGCATCTTTGAAGAATAAGTGTAAGGTTATGCAAGCAATTATTAAAGGAGTCTCCATAAACTATGAAATCATCCATAAAGACTTCTATAATCTACTCAATGTAATCTGAAAATATGCTAACCATACACCTTTGGAAAGTGGTTGGGGTGTTGCAAAGGCTAAAGGGCATACGTCAATATCCAAAAGTTCCAAATGGGCATGTAAACGTTGTCTTCTCTTGATCTTCAGGGGAAATCATAATCTGGAAATAACCTGAATACCCATTAAGGAAACACTAGGAAGAATGACTAGTTAATCTCTCAAGCATTTAATCAATAAAAGGTAAAGGAAAGTGGTCCTTGCGAGTTACAACATTCAATTTTCTATAATCTATACAAACTTGCCACCCATTCTGAACATGAGTGGGAACTAACTCATCATTCTTATTTTTTACCACAGTTATTCCAGTCTTTTTAAGAACCACTTGAACTAAAATAACCCAACTACTATCCAAAATAGGGTAAATCACTCCAACTTCAAGAAGTTTGAGGATTTCCTTTTTCACTAAATCCATCATGGGTGGGTTCAATCTCCTTTGTAGCTGACAAGAAGGTTTTGCTTCCTCTTCAAACAGAATATGATGAATGCATGTAGATAGGCTGATTCCTTTAATATATACAATTGTCCAACCGATAGCCATCTTATACTCCTTAAGGACTTGCACTAGCTTCTCTTCTTATGATGTACTAAGTTTACTTGAGATGATCAGTAGCAATGTCTCTCCCTCTCCAAAGAACACATACTTGAGATGAATAGGCAGAGGCTTCAAATCTAAAGCAAGAGCCTACAAAACAGAGGGTAAAATTCTCTTGTCAAAAATTTATAATTCAAAATGAGGAATAATACCTAGTTTTGGTGCCTTTGGAAAGTCATCCAATGTTGCAATAGTTTTCTGTAGTTCTAAAGTCCATGGTAAATCCCCATTCTCCTTCTCAAGATTCTCACTAATAGTAACTTCCAATATATCTTTGCCATCAATTTTAAAAACTTTCTGTGCACTAGAATCAATCACATCAATAGAATAAATAGATTTATCATCATCAGGATACTTCATGGCATCATAAATGTTAAACTTAACAATTTCACCATCAAATTCCATGGTGAGTGTGCCACTGCAAACATCTATCTTAGTTTTGGATGTCTTTAGGAAGGGTCTTCCTAATAGAATGGGATTAGTGTGATTATCATTCTCCACATATAGCACATAGAAATCAGCAGAAAAGACTAAATCATTGACTTGCACATGAACATCCTCAACCACACCTCTGGGATATGCATTTGATCTATCAGCTAATTGAATTACAACACTAGTGTTATTCAAAGGTCCCAGTTTCAAAGAAGCATATAAAGAATATGACATGACATTAATGGATGCTCCTAAATCTAATATGGCCTTTTCAAGTTTAGTGTTGCCTATCATGCAAGGAATAGTGAACATACCTGGATCTTTGTACTTTGCAGGGAGTTTTCTTTGAATGATTGCAGAAACATTCTCCCTTACTCTCACCTTCTCATATCCTTTAAGTTTCTATTTCCTTTTTATTATATACAATTCTTTCAGGAATTTAGCATAATGAGGTACTTGTCTAATTGCATCAAAAAGTGAAATATTTACCTCACACTTACAAAAAGTCTCAAATAGATCTTGATATTGCACAATTTTTTTAGATTCTGCTAAAGCCTTAGGAAAAGGTGGTACTGGTTTATATTCAGAAAGAGGTGGAAACTTACGTTTGGCTGCTTCATTGTCATTAGGAAGGTCCTTGTCTGCAACAACATCTTTGTCCTTTGCTTTCTCCATTGTTGTAGGAGTCATCTTTTCTAAAATTTTAACCTCTTTGCCGCTTCTCAAAACAATTACACTCACGTTCTCTATTGAGTTCACCACTATTTGAGAAGGCAATTTCTCTAAATTTTGTGTCTCTAACCGATTGATTATTGTTGCCATCTAACTCATCTAATTCTCCAAATTTTGGATGCTAGCCTTTATCTTCTGTTGAAATTGTAAAGTGTTAGTGACAAGAGACTTAACAATATCTTCTAAAGACATACCAGAGTTAGAAGTTTGTCCCTGTTGTCTAAGTGGGTATGGCTGCTAATACTGCTGAAAATTTGGGCGATTTTAAGCAAGAGGCTGATTTACTTGTGGGTTCCCATACTTGAAATTGGGATGATCCCTCCATCCTAGATTATATGTGTTTTAATAGGGATCATACTTCCTTTGTAGTTTTCCAAAAAGCCACCCATTGCGTTCACCTACTTAATAAGTTCCTCTTGAAGATTTGGGCATGCATCAAGTTGGATGTCCTACTACTGAACAAATGCCATAAGCTTTTGCTGTCTGTATATTTCCTATAGCCAATTGATGAATAAGAGAAGTTAGACCTGCAATTTATTATTCAAGGGAAGAAACACTTACTTATTGACAAGCTTAGATAGAGAATCAAGCCTATTACCAAATTGTTGTGAGTTGGCTGCCATGTTTGCAATCAAATTCTTTGCAGCTTCAGGGGTTTTATCCACCAAAGCTCCTCCTGGATAAGTAACTATTCACTAATCTAATGATGGGGGCAATATGCACACAATTTCTTGAAACGCTCCTAATATTCATATAGAGATTCTCCACTATGTTGTCTTACACCACAAATTTCCTTCTTAATGTTGGCTGCCCTTGAAGCTAGAAAATATTTCTCCAAAAATAACCTCTTCATCTCATTCCATGTTGTGATGCTCCCAGATGGCAGATAGTAAAGCCAATCCTTAGCTAAATTATTCAAAGAGAATGGAAAGACTCTCAGTTTTATTTGCTCTTTAATCACTCCATTTGGTTTCATACTTGTGCACACCACATGAAATTTCTTTAGATCCTTGCAAGGATCCTCACCTGCAAGACCATGAAAAGTGGGCAAGAGATGAATTAGTCCAAATTTTAATTCAAAATTAACAATAGCATCTAAAGTAGGAAAAGTTATGCATAAGGGTTGTTGATCCAAATTAGGTATGGCAAGCTCTTTCAAAACTCAATTTTCAGCCATGATTTCATCCTTTTCTAAATAAAAAATTCTCCAAGTTTCTCTTCTTAATATGTGAAAAGTTCTCTATTTTTGGCTTGTGTTGCAAATCACCTTGATTAGAAAATTGATTAATAGTCATAAATAATAAAAGAATATCTAATAAACCTTAAAAAATAAATAAGGAAAAATCTTTTTTTTAAAGAAAAATCTAATAACAAAATAAAGATCACTAAAGTAATAAAATTCAACTAGAATGCCCTAGCAATGGTGGCAAAATTTTTTTGTACTGTTGTAGGCAACCAAATTTGGAACCTTACTCTAATTAAATTATCTATAGTAGTATGAATAAGTGTCGATCCCATGAGGAGTATCTAGCTTAATTTTATGCAAAGTGAACAAGAAAGGGGGTTTTGAATGTAATGAAGAAAGTGTTATAAAAGAAATCTATCAAAGAAGAAAATCTTGGTTCAAGTCAACATTCACCAACAGAATCTCATAACTGATCATTGATACAATTATAAATCAATTCACCATTGGAATTATTTTTCCTAGCTCTTGTTCAACATAGTTAATTAGAAAATAGCATTCTAATTAACCCTAATCCCTAAATAACCCCAGACTAATAGTGGTCTTAAGATTTATAAAGATTGGTGAAGCTAAACAACACAAGCACTAGAGGTTGCATTTAATTTAGTCAAATATTCTTCCTAAGATTTAATCACAGCAACAGCAGTAAATTATTAAACCCTAGTTACTTCACAGATTAGAGGGATCGAACAATTACAAATTTGATATCTAATCTAGCAATAGATTGCAATGAATAATAAACTAGTAGGCCTCCTAGCAATTAAGTACAATAATCATAATCATGAACAAAGAAGAACATTCAATACTTAAAGTATAAATTTAACAATTAAATTAAATTACATTTCACTATATACTAATTCTAAGGCTTCTGTCTCATTAAATCAAGAATAAAAGTTTAGCCACATAGGGCCATGATGAAAACTTAAAGAATAGAAAAGAAAAGACAGAGGGGAAGATCTTTGCCAAAAGCTTGCTTTGATGTGTCTAAGTTGTTACCTACTTTCTCCTCTCCAAGTCCCCTATTTCTTTGTTAAAAAATCTTTTAAATAACCCAATTTAGAGTTCTCTTGCACCTCCTCATAGATTTCCAAAGTTATCTTGAGCATACAATATGTAATTGCTAATAATATCTTATTTATGCACATAGAGTTTGTCCACCAAGAGAAGTTTTCATATTTTTGTCATATATTTCTCATATGATATCTAAATCTTGTGATTCTTGATTCATTTTAAAGTTAATTTCAAGATATAAACTTTTATGTTGATAGATTTCTCTGAATCATCTTTAAAATACATCAAAAACTTCCATAAAGTGAAACCTATTACCGCACATTATGTTCAGAAAATTCTCTAGAGATAGTTGTAGTATTTTGGCCATAACTTCCTCATATTAACTCCGAATCAAGTGATTCTTTTTTTAGTTAGATAATGTTAAGGGCTATAGTTTTTATGTTGAACACTTTCTCAAAATATGCCCTAATCTTTGCCAAATTTTCCTTGAACTGCACCTGAAAGTTTACAATGTTCTTGCTTGTGAAGCATCCAAAAATAGAAGTCCTTCTAAAAATAGAATTCCTTCTTCAATTGAATTATTGGATTCACATCCCACCATCTGATTTGTGCCTAATTCATATTAAAAATTTATGATTGATGCTTGATCAGAGGTTAGATCGATGCTTCCATAATGATGTGTGTCTCCATGAAGACCTCTGCTCCAAAATAGCATATTTTGGTCCCAAATTAACCTCAATTCCACCAAATTGATCTATAACACAAATAAATCGATTGAGTGTAATATTTAATCTAATATCAATGTAAGGCAATGAAATCATATCATTTAAAGACCAAAATATGATAATCTAGGTATTAAAAATATGATAAATTATGAGCTCATCAAGGCACCCATCTACAAAGAGCTTGTCCTCACCTTCTATTTTATCTAGAAGCCTAGTAGCCATGAATCCAAAGTAAAAGGTATGGAGATAAGTTTTAGAATAGAACATCTATCTCCTGAGAAGCATCTAGGAGAAATACTGGATGTACTAGCAAATGAAGATGAAGACGGTCTAGATAAGGAAGCGAACTTCAATAAATTATTCACTGGCACTATGTACACTCTTGCCCAAACATGGATGAGAATAAAAGACATGTCAATTGAATTGAGAATGCTTAGGAAATTCTTAGAGAATATGTTTATGCCTAAGATGGTGGAACTGAGCAAGTGACTACAAATGAAGCAAAGGTGTTATGAAAAATTTACTCTTATAAAAAAGTTAGCCTACCAAACCTCATTTTTACTACATTTGGATACATGCCATAGAGGACGGATCTTGTTGTACCATATGGTGTGTCGTTAACAAAAGTATTTAAACATTTTCATATTCTTATGGATAGAGAGTACGACCTAGAAATGTCCTCACTTAAGGAAGACTATGTAGGAGCTACTCTTTTTAAAAGAATGGGAATCAAATTTTTAGATTATGTGACAAAAATGGATGAAAAGAACAAGAGACATATGGAAGAAAATGAAAGTGATAAAGAGGAAATGGAAGAATGAGTTGGAATGGAAAGTCCTGTTGAAGAACACCACTCTTCACCATCTATAGATTCATCTGAGGATAGATCATCTGCATCTTTATCAAGGGAAATGAAAGAATTGAGAGAGGAAGTGAAAGAGTTGAAAGAAGAGATGTGTGCTCTTAGAAAAACCCATAATTTCATTGAAAAGAAGTGAGATACTCTTCTTTCCAGGACTAGAAGAACTTACTAGAAAAAAATTATAGTAAGATCTAAAATTTAAACCTCATAAATCCACAGGTTATAAATATTTCACAAGTTGGTAGTATATCCTTCTATTATGATTTTAATGGGAGATGATTAATAAATATTTATACTTGAGCACTGCCCAAAACTTCAAAATAAAAACCCTTCACATCAAACTGAAATATACTAGAATCAAAATCATTGTTTGAAATAATGCATTGTTTCTTATTCAACTTAAATCACATATGAATCTAGTAATCAGATGATTGTTTGGCTGAATCCATATCTATCTTGATGAATATTAACAGAAAGTGTAATTTCAAATCTTTGATCACAAACACTTAATGTTTGAATGTTGCCTATATAACATAGGAATGCTTTCTATAAAAACATACATCATGGTGATGTCTATTTTCCTGATAAATTTAAAATCACTTGCATTGAAAATATGTTATTCTTCCTAAGCTATGATATAATGAGAAAATCAATGAACCAATCAAAAGAAATGAAAGAAAAGAGCAATAGAAACTAACAAAAGCAAAATAGAATACTTAAGAAAATTAATAAATTACACACACAAAGTCATGGCTTGCCATAGTTTACTACAAAAAACTATTAAGACATAAAAAAAGAAAATGAAATGATCAACTCGATCAGAGCATCTACAACTGCTTCTGGCTCTTCTATTTGTGATGGACCATAGCCAACTCTATCTCCAATGCTTTCATATGATCCATGACTTCCATATAAGTGACAAAGCACTTAGTTAGAAGCCAATTCGACCATTAGAGTGAGCCTTTGGCATAATATCACTCCTCCTTCAGTTGCTTTATCTCTTCGTAAAGGAACTGAATTCGCTCCACTGATCTAGAGCTTCCATTATCTTCCTTGTTCTAAATTTTTCTTGAAGGAGAGCTCAAAGATGCCATGACTACTACCTAACAATGGTATCTGTCATGTATTTGCTAAAACATCATCCTGGTTCTCATTGAATCTAGATGTGGTAGAGAATATGAAGAGTCTACACATTTTCCAAGTGACACCTTAATGTTTCTATTTACTTCCTTTAAATTTCCTTAACCATCTTTTTGGTAATGAAACAAGGAGGGATGTATTATTAACACTTCAAATTACACATGAAACGGTGGTAGCCCATACATTACAGGGGAGAGAAATATATGTTCATGCATTAGTAACCTAACCAGAAAATTTAGGACAATGATCTGCCTTCTTGCTATCCATGGGAGAATGAGAGACATATTGCGTCATGTATGCTCCATCTATACTCTCATTTGGTGAACCTGTAATCTGACAAAAAGGGGGAGAAAAGACTTCTGAGAAGAACTTTAGACCTATGAGAAAAACTTTAAGTTAGAAATTTGAGTTGTTAGCATCATATATGTCATAAGTGTCAAACTCCATAGGATGAATGCTTCAAACTCCATTCTGGAAGAAAACAGAGGCTTCAAAACATGCTACAAGGAATCAATTTGAATGCTTTATTTATTTGGAGAGATTCTTTCAAACAAATCCATAGCAAAAAAAAAAAAAAAAGTTCAAGAAGTAGAAAACCTTTATCCAAAAACATAACTGTGGGCAACCCAAAATGATGAAACCAACATTTGTCTGAAACTTAATTTGACTAAAGACATGTCAACCGACTTCATTCACAATTTGAAGTTTGTCCAAAATTAACTTTAGACAAATGCGAACCAAGGAACTTCTCTGACCAAGAAAAGCCAAAAGTGAAATTTGTCTGAATAGCTAAAAGCTTGGACAAATGCAAATGAAGGGAAAAGACTCTATCTGACTAACATAGATCAAAGTGGCACTTCATCTGAAATTAACTTTAAAAGAAGAGATTGTTTCAAATACCATCCCAGTCAGCCTATTGCATGAAGACTTCATCCGAAATTTTACTTTGGAAGAATATGAAACATTAGAAGCCATGCCTTTGTCCAAAATTAATAAAAAAGTGACAGTCAATCAATCCAAAGCAAGAAACTTCATTTGGATTTTTGCTTTCAGTATGCAGAATCAACAGTCACCATTTCTGGGAATAAATGGCATTGTTGGCTTTCCAACTATATACTTCCAGTCAAAATCAATGCACCCTAATATAAGAAAACTCAAACAATCTTCTGCATTCATTGAAGTCCATCCACCTTCAATGGCTAGAATTGAAATCTGCTATAAATGAAGTGTTTTTGGGATGTTTCAAAAAGCAAAAGCAAGAGAGTTGAACGAGTGAGTAATTGAGCCAAAATCTTCTTCAGATCATTTTAAACCTCTTTTGGAGGATTTGAATTGAATTGGTTGAGGGTTGTTGTTGGAATCATGGAGAAAATCTATAATTCATCAATTATATTATGTTTTGAGACTTATTTACAAGTAAGAAATTCCACTTTGGATCATTATCTAATTAAAGGTTAGATAGGGCTTTAGTGTATAGCATGAGTAAGTAGTTAAATTACTAAATTATGTGCTTAATTGATATATAGTTATGCTTGATTACCTATCAATTGAATTGTAAAATAGTTGATTAATGTTAAACATGAACTTCTTTAAAACCCTTCTCTGAAATATGAAGATTTATGAGATGCATATCAAAGATTTGAGGAAGTGTTTTCATAAGGGACAATGATGTAATTGATTAACCCTACTGAAACTTGAGATTGATTCTAAAAGAGTTGATTCAATTTTAAATACATGAATGATTAGAAAATGATAAAAGAAGAATACAAATTAATAACCTTATGAATTAGAAGAAATTATAACTATGCTCTTGAATAGCCTATAAAATTTTTAATGAATTTATTGATGGTATTTGGAAGCATAGATGCATTAGTTTGAAACAAATGAGTTGAGATTGCATTAGTAAGTAAATAATGTTGTTATATATGTAGGATTATCGAACAAATGGAAAGTCATGGAGCTTGAGGAGTTAAAAGAAATTGAAGACTCCTAAGGTAAGTAGGCGCTTGTTTTATTGGATGTTTAGATGGGATAATGAAGATCCCATTCGGTGGTATGTTCTGATATGATATGTTTAATTATAAAATGAGTTTGTTTTATATGTAGGTCATATATATATGTATATATCTGACTGATTAGATCATGTAATGCATTTTAGTTAGGGATAACTAGTATCCCATTATTGTATAGTTGATAACCACTTAGATTTGTGAATATATGACTTTTTGGGGGGATAGCGAATATATATCCCTTGGTTCTCCTTGTTGTTGTAACACATGCATGTGTTATTTATGAGAATAGTAAGTATCCCAAAAATGGTAGGATGTTAGTTGATTGTGTTGGAAATTGTAATGATGATTTATAAAGTTAAATATGTATGAATGAAGTTATATTGGTATGAGTGAAAACAAATGACTGAGATTGAATTGATAATATGAATGAAAATCTTATGAGTATTAATTATGATTGTATTGTCAGGAAATTATATGTTAGTCTTGAACATGCTATTTTGATTATTTATTACTTTTGAATCATGCCTACTTACTGAGTTCATGTGGATTCATGCCTTCTTACTCAAAATTTTAGTGGACAAGTCAAGCAAGGGAGCTATGGAAGATGTTAATGGAGTTTGTGATTTTTATTTTATTTGATGTAATTTTGGAATTTGTATTATGTCATAATTATAATAACTTATTTGAGATATATTTTGTGTGTAAAAGAGAATGGCATGTCATATTAGTAGAAACTATTATTATTATTATTAATTGATTAGGTCAAGTTATTGCCATCATGGGAAGATGCAAGTTCTGGGCTGTAAGTTGGGCTAGTTGAGTCATTTATGATTTAATTTATAATTATTGAAATTTTAGTTTTATTCATTATTGGAATTGTGAGTATAGACATTAGAAATGTATTTTTTTGATCTATATTAGGTTTAAATTTGTATAATTCAAGAGAAACTCTATCGAATTTGTCACAGGATATCTCCCTGAAAAATAGAAAAATTATGGGGTTATGGGAAGACTTCCCTTAAGAAAAGGGAAATGGTAGTGTCCTGCATAGGCCCCACTAGGAAATAATCTACCAAATAGCCAAAATACATTCGATGAGGGTGCAAGGCGTTACAGATGGTATTAGAGCCAATAACTTATCTATGTGATAAGCTTAAATTGAGAGATGAGCCCAGAACCATGACGGCAAAGGTTGTGGAAAGTAATAGGAAATGACATGCCAATACAAATTGATGTTTGTAAGGGAAAAGAGGCACCTAGAAATTTGTAGAAATGTTATTTGGTGTAAATGTTATTCATAGGAATGGTTATGATATTGTACAAGGGATATTGATATGAAAAAAAGGTGATAGTATCGTGATAGCATGGTGATGATTTAGAAGTGATACATATTTGTTGGGAATAGAATAGTGCAGCAGAAGCATGATGATGCTTATATGCATCTTGTTTGAATGTTAAATGTTATTGTTTTACAAGTGTTTGTGAATTAGATTGATTATGTCATTATAAATATAAGAATCTTTATGGTTTGTGACTTGATTCGATATGACATGACATAATATGATTCTTAGATGGTTATTTGAGGGAATGACCCTATTTTGATATTTTGTTGAATTAATGACCATATTCTTAGGAACTTTGAGGGTTCCTTGCTGAAGTTTTTATTGTGAACAATTTTTATGCAAGATGGCATGTGTATTTTACTTGGCTTGTAAGCAAGTGATTTGAATGATTTGGCATATATGACATAATTGTGTTGACTGATATTGGGTTTCATTTTGAATTATATTTATTAATAATAGGATTAATTATTGTAAATGATGATATGGAGTAATTAAGGGTATTCCAATTACATATGTTTTGCTTGTACTTTGAGATGAAGTCAATTGAGATTGGTTGGATATGTATGTTATGACAAGTATTATAAGATAAGATGGTAGGATGATGGTGCCTCATTACATTAAATGTTGACACTGTTACACTCGTGTGTGTTACTTGTCTTACAACATGGACTTTTGTAGTGGCTCACTTGAACTGTTAATACTTGAACTATTGATTAATAAATTTGTACATTCCCTCGTATGACTAACATTGAATTTTGCTATGAGCCTAAGCTGTTCGAGTTGATGTATGCTAATTGTTGAGAATTGGTATACATAAAAGTTGAGTTAGTTTGTATTCAAGTTTGAGTTTAACAGATTAATTGAGAATGGACCATAAGCTCAGGTGCTTGTGGAATGAAAGCTTAAGAAGTGGAGAGATATTATCAACAAAGTAAATAGGCCTATCTTGCTTGGTTACCTTGAATTTATGGATTGATAGGATCATGAGCATCCCAAGATTCTGGGTACTGCATTTTCATGGGTGTCTAAATTTTGTTATAAATGTATGAATGCATGAATGGTTGAAAATAGAGAATATCCTATAATGTTGTAGGGAAGCATTTTATTGTATAAGATAAATAAGTATTAAGAAATTATTGTAATGTGTTCATCATCACTATGTAGGCATGGATTAATGGGGATAAAGGACATCCCAAGGTTGCTTAGAAAAATATTACTCTATCCTTTATATATGCAAATGAGTGGAGATAGATGATATCCATATCCCTTTCATTCTATAGAATAAGGTGTGATTACCTTAGAACTTTTATGAGTATATTGTTTATTGTTTTGGATTGATTGATTGAATAATGTACTTTTGGACTATTGTAGTTGTAATAAGGTTAATTCCATTACACATATGGATTTTTTTAAAAAAGGGGTTTGTTTTATTCTTTAAGTATATCAATGATTGAGGAAAGAAAGTATCCTAGAACTTATTGATTGATGTAGATTGTATAATATTAAATGATGACATTATAGCTTAGAATGTTATTGATTGATTTAGTAGTGGTTGTTTGATAAATTGAACTACTTGAAATGTTGCATGGATTATGGTCCATTATGAGTTAAATATCATAATGGTTGAGGATAAATAAAGTAAGGGTATTATGAGAGGTGGACGGAGCTTATAGAGATTGGAGAGAATAACATAAAGTAATAATTATGATTTTATGAAAAATGATACAGAATTGTCTGATACAACTAGAACAATCGAATGGCGAAGGCAATACAGTAGATCTAGTAAGAACAGATCCGTATTATTGAAAATAAATGAAAAATGACAGTATATTTTGTTTAAGTAGAACTTGAGAATGAAAAGGAATGAGGATGCATCTTGAGAATTTAGTAAATCATTAGGAGCTATATGTAAATTTAATACAGAGCTGTAAAATTGATGAGTAAACTTATGATTGCTTTTATAGAAAGAATTAAGGTTCTTTTATAACAATTATGATATGAATATTATAAAATGGATGTGACTAGTGTTTATTCTTTATTTTCCCTACAAACATTTTTGTTGAATGTTGTACTTACATTGCTTTGGTTTGAAGTAATGACATGCTAATTCTGCATGTGGCAAATGGGTATATAAATTGACTCTATGATAAAGAGGTTCAAGAATTTGGATCGAGTGTTATAAGTTAGAATAAATTCAAGTATTGTTGAAATATAATTTAACATGATAACATGATGTGAATCTGACATGGTTAAACAGAAATGACAAAGATGTGTTCATTAATTATGAGATTTGAATAGAAACTGAAGTGGATTCCATTATAGATGTAAATGAATGACTATGAAGTAGAAAAATATGAGCAAATTACATGGTAAATCAAAAAATATTATTAAATCACAAATGACTTGAATAGATTATTCTAACATTTTTTTTCATGATATCAAGAATCATGAAATATTAGGAACATGAGTAGAATTCATAAGGAGTGTGGGAAACTGGTATCAAATATGAGGATGATGAATGGCCAACTTGTATAAGATATGAATATGTGTATCATAAATGTGAAACAAAATGGGAAAGGGGATAACTCAACTATTAGAATTGAGATAATGATAATGGATGTTAGTAAATGAAAGTCTCTTATGATAAATTAATATATGCGTATCGCACATGAAGTTTGAATTACAAAATAAATTATATATGAACTAAGAGTAGTATGTTATGAATATGAGGACAAAGGTGTATTGTTCTATATTGTTATGAGTGTTATGAAATTATAGATATATTGAAATTGATGACAATTGTTGGAAATTGAAATTAAATTGGTTGTTTGATTAGTTGTGATGAAGCATGGGATTCCATAAGTTCAAACAGTTGTGCGAACCTTTGGTTAGTAGTCAACTAATTTGATTGAATATTATCTATGTTTTATTGAATAATTTAGTCATGAGATGTATGCCAGAAACTCTAAGAACTTAAATTGTGATTGGTCAGTATGAAAGATAATATGCTTACATTTTTCTTTAATAACTTTGCTTGTATTTGGTTGAATACAATGATATATGTATTTGATCAGAAATAATGCCATGCTATGAATTATTGAATGACTTGTTAAGCTCTGTTTGTTTACTATAAATGATGAATTAGTATAATTTTGTATGTTGATTGACTTGAATATTAGTACAAGTCTAAGTGAATTGATGAATACATTTGGTTAAAGCTCATACTTTGGTTTAATGATGTAATTTTGCATGAGTTGAGTTTAGCAATTTGATTCAAAATTTGAGACATGTTTGGATTTGGATATTGGTTAGAATACACTTGTTATGTAATTAAGTTTGGATATTTGTTTTGGGAACTGATTCAAATTTTTGTCTAAGGTATATGAAACATTATGTATGAGTAATGCGAAATTGTAGGATATGCCCTATGAGGCATTTGGGTTTGTTTGGTGGTAAGATTATGGAAGTATTGTATAATACCAAGATGGCATGGAAATGTAGATATTATGTAGACTTTGTTCGGTTTAGATTAGGCTATTTGAATAGGATTTGGTTTGGCTATTGGATTGAGTTTGGACATTTGGTTATTTGGTTAATATTTGGATAATTGTCTATTTGAATAAGGTTTGGATATTTGATTATTTGATTGAGGCTTGTATACATGACTGAGATTCATACTTGTATTTGGATGCCTCTTGGAACAGGATTGATATATTTTTGAGGTTTGGATGCCTACTATAATATCATCTATGTGAATTTGGGTTCGAATGTCTATCGAGTTGACTACTTTAGATATTTGAGATCCTGCCCATGATAAGGATTTATTTGATCATGCCGCCTATAAAGGTGAAGAGGCCTGATCAGCCTGCTATATGGGATTCTTTTGCTTATTTCATAGGTGTAGATGGAGAACTTGTAATTTCTAGGTTGCAATGATGGCGAAATACCATGTAATCATGGATTCCGTAACATTTGTAGCCAAATTGTAGGGATGGCCTGGAACACACCAAAGTTCTAAGTTAGTTTAGTCCCTTTGGTTAGTGGCTGAGTCTACTTTGATGAGGGCTGATGCCATTTGTTTGTGGCTGTGTCCACTTGGTTAGTGGCTGAGTCAACTTGGTTCAAAGCCTCCTGAGCATGGTATTAGTTGATAGCAAGCAATGGAGGATTGAAAATTTTGATATGAATGTTGAAATAGAAATGTTAAGGATCCACAAACAAGTAGAGTCGATTGTACTTGACTAGTCTTAGAAAATTTTGTAATTTTTGTATTACTATCTTATGATAGCAGTTCCATTTGAGTTTGAATATGAAAGTATAAGTTCATTATTTAATTGATTTTATTGATTATTATGTAATTGCAAGATATAATCTAGGTAAATAGCTTCATCAAATGTGTTTTATTGGTTTATGTATGTAAAGCTGGATTGAATGCATAGTAAGTTGTAAATGTTGATCATTGAGTATCATTCTATGGATTTTATAAATATTATTAGCTATCTATAACACTTGGGGTATTGATTTTGATCAATTAGTACTTGAATACTTGAGTATATTAAAGTTGCTTTAACATAACTGAAAAAGGAACGAAATTGAGCCAAGGAAAATTTTTAATCATGATTTCAGTGATGGATTAAGATGCGAAGAATTTTTTGTTATAATAAAATGATGCAAATGATTTGATGTTAATTATTTGAGGCATAATTTTTATGCATTTGATGTAAATATTATGTGAGAAATGTTAGGATTAAAAGTATGCCAAAAGGATTAAGAAAAAGTTGAGAAAAATACACAAAATAGGGGAGCAATAGGAGAGCCAGCGAAATTGGCACCAGTGGCACTAGAATGGGTGTCGCAACACCGATCATCGATGAAGGCAAGGTGGTGTGACTAGCGGGGGCTAGCACCATGATGCCAGATTCCTGTCCACTGGTTGGTGTTTTAAAGTCACAAAACTGACTTTTCTGTTTAGCCCATTACATTCTTCTTTCTTTGTTCCATTTTTCTTCTTCCCATGCCCAATCCTATGTCCCTAGACCCTATTTGGTTTGATTTTACTAGGAAAAATCCTAGTTTAATAGTTTAAATCCATCATATATGACCCAAAACTTGATTTTTGACCCATTTGAGTGGTGAATAAAGAGGGGAATCCCATTTTGTTGGAAACCATGTAAGATCTTGGAAATTTGGAGCTGGATTCATGTGCTAAGGATGAAGCCACGTATAGATTTGAGTAAATTCAATTGCTTCCACTTGATTTGATGTTTTTGCCTTCTTACGGTTTCAACCCATTCATGAATAGTAGTTTTTTTGGAGAAGATGATGGATTGCATTCTAGGAATTAGAGGGGAAATGGTTAATTAGTGAATTAGATAGGATAATTTGGGTTTTCACCATCTAAATTACATTTTCCACATATTAGTGTTTTGTGAATAGTATTTTGGAGGATTCGAATTGAATTGGTTGAGGGTTGTTGTTGGAATCATGGAGAAAATCTATAATTCATCAATTATATTATGTTTTGAGACTTATTTACAAGTAAGAAATTCAACTTTGGATCATTATCTAATTAAAGCTTAGATAGGGCATTAGTGTATAGCATGAATAAGTAGTTAAATCACTAAATTATGGGCTTAATTGATATATAGTTATGCTTGATTACCTTTTAATTGAATTGGAAAATAGTTGACTCACGTTAAACATGAACTTCCTTAAAACCCTTCTATGAAATATTAAGATTTTTTAGATGTATATGAAAGATTTTAGGAAGTATTTTCATAAGGGACAATGATGTAATTGATTAACTCTATTGAAACTTGAGATTGATTCTGAAATGGTTTCATTTGATGTATAATACATAAATGATTAGAAAATTATAGAAGAAGAATACAGATTAAATAACCTTATGAATTAGATGAAGTTATAGCTATGCTCTTGAACAGCTAATAAAATTGTTAATGGATTGATTGATGGTATTAGGAAGCACGATGCATTAGCTTGAGGTAAATGAGTTGAGCTTGCATTAGTAAGTAAATAATGTTTTTATATATGTAGGATTAGGGAACAAATGGAAAGTCATGGAGGTTGAGGAGTTAAAAGAACTTGAAGACTTCAGAGGTAAGTATGCACATGTTTTATAGGATGTTTAGATGGGATAATGAAGATCCCATTTGTTGGTATGTTTTGATATGATATGTTTAATTATAAAATGAATACTTTCTATATGCAGGTTATATATATATATATGTATCTAACCAATTAGATCATGTAATGTATGTTGGTTAGGGATAACTGGTATCCCATTATTGTATAGTTGATAACCACTTTGATTTGTGAATGTATGAATTGTTGGGCGGATAGCGAATATATATCCCTTGGTTCTCCTTGTTGTTGTGACACATGCATGTGTTATTTATGAGGATAGTAAGTATCCTAGAAATGGTTGCATGCTAGTTAATTATGTTGGGAATTGTAGTGATGATTTGTAAAGCTACATATGTATGAATGAAGTTATATTGGTATGAGTGAATACAAATGACTAAGATTGAATTGATAATATGAATGGGAATCTTATGAGTATTAATAATGATTGTATTGCTAGTGTAACGCCCCTCTTTCCGAGGCATTACTTAGGCAGGAACAGGAGGACACTAGACTAGAATCTCTCCTAAACTTACCCACTTACACCTGTATAAACATTCACAAACACCCACATCTGCCCAAAATTATAGTCGCACTATAAGGTAAAGTGTATTGAAATCATTCTCGCATTTGATTAAATAATGGCATGTAGCTAAAAACACTCCACTCACTTCAATTTACACAATTTACACCATTAATATACTGAAGGAATCACACTTTATATACATTCTAAAATATTTATCAAAAAGACAAAAGTTTTGAATTATCATGGTTTATCCCTCTCCTAAGCTCCTACCCCTTGTTGGGCTCCATCTTACACCCTATTAACTTAAACATAATAAAATATAGTGAGTTCGAGTAACTCAATAAGCAAGCATAAATCAAATCAATAATTAAATCATAGAATGTAATACAAAATTATATGCTCAATATAGAACTATACTATCATGAATTACATACAAATAGTAACAAAATTCCCCAATGCAAATCTATTAATATCTAGTTGTGTCTATCCATATTTAAATCCATTTTATTTCTAATGCATTCCTTTTCATTTCTAGTCAATCACGGTCTTTTGTCTATAACTAATTAATACCACATTCGGGAGGTCACCAATCAAACCAAATATACAATACCATAATCAAATGGACTCAACTTTCTTATAACTTTGGTGTATTCTAGTTTTCCTACTACACTGGTTACAAATGTTATGAGACTTGAAACATCCCACCATCACTGCAACTCAGGGGTCATAGGTTTCTCATTTACACCTACTAAGTAATCAGAAGAGTCCCATAAACAATAGGTTGATCAGACCTCTTCGCCAAACGAGACAATATCCATAACTAAATAACCATCCCAATATGTGTCCAAACCCCATTTACCATAATCCAAAGTTTCATGCATGGGCAAGTATGCAACCTATACTCAGATTATAATATTTCCATTCGATTATCTAACCTAATAGTATTACTTTTATGATGTTCCATGTTTATCATATCATCACTATTATCTAAGCATATCTTCCATTCTTAACCAAGTTACCAAACTCAATTACATACTCAGTTAAAATATCACTTCCAAATATATATACATTTTACGAAATGTCATATTATTATAAGCCATCGATTATTGTACATAAACTTAGTCAAAAAGAAGGCAAAAAAGGCAAAATGGAAATCAATGTCGTGACATAAAGGATCATGTCGCGACATTGAAGTGGCATCGGATACAATGTCGCGACATACTAACCCTATATCACAACACTGAAGAACATGCATGGAACCCTGAAGAACAAGTAGTGTTATGACACAGATAAGCTATTTCACAACAATGAAGTGGCAGTGGGCTCAATCTCGCAACACTAAGACCATATGTCGTGACACTAGACATTATTCTTGCTGCCCACCCTTTTTCTCATGAGAACTTATCCTATTTCCTCATTCCCAATGTTTCTTGATTAACCACTTAATTTTCCTGAAATCTCACTTTTTTTAACCTTGATTTTCATCCACTAATCCCACCTATCCATCACGATACTTTTAAGAAATAATTCTTTCTATTCATAACACGTAGTGGTTTCATAACCTTTAATGCAAAATCACATTACTTTACATGCACTGAATTACTTCTTAATCACATTCATAGTCATTTATGATTTAATTTATAATTATTAAAATTTTAATTTTAGTCATTATTGGAAATTGTGAGTATAGATATTAGAAATGTACTTGGTTGATGATTATTAGGTTTAAACTCACATAATTCAAGGAAAACTCTGCCAAATTTATCATGGTATATCTCCTTGAAAAATAGTAAAATTATGGGCTTATGGGAAGACTTCCCTTAAGAAGAGGAAAATGGTAACGTCCCGCATAGGCCCCAATAGGAAATAATCTACAGATAGCCAAAACGCTTTGGGTGGGAGTGTAGGGCGTTACACCCTGCCCTCATAAATAAGCACTAAAAAAGTGTAACTCTTTAGTTTCTCATTTGTTTTCATTTGTTGCCATGAGTTGATATTCGAGACCAGACTCAAGAAGAATAAGGTTGATGGAATGTGTCTTACAATCAACATGTTAAATTATATTTACACCGCTAGAGTTGCAATCTAGAAGACTATTGATCCAAACCTCTTTTGCTTGGCTTGGTTTTGATGATGAATATGACTTACCACCTAATTTTTTATGATGAGCAAAAATATGTGAGTGAATGGTTTAGGTAATGGCAGTTACATTCTCAAGTGTGCAATGAAACATCTATAAATCATATTCAAGGAAGTAACTTCAATTATGTGGATAGCACATTTTAGATCATATTAGAGATAAGATCCATAACAATTTGTTTATATAGGAAGAAAGTGTAAATGCTCAAGCAAGAGAATGACCTTGAACTTAGAAGAGTATTTTAGACGTACTGAGACACATATGAAATTATGAGAAACATACTAAGGATACAAAGAAGTTCAGTGTGTGTGAAAATTGAAGATTGTAGACACATGATCTTGTTGGTCCTAGTAGGATAGGTTAGAACCCCAGAGTGGGGGTGAATTGGGTTCCATAAAATTTACTTCTTTTGACCCTTGTTTAATCAAATCCCTTTCTTTCTTTTATGTTGGCATGGTAATCAAAGTAAATTAATGGATAAAGCAATTAAGAATATAAAGGAAAGATCAAGCACAGATAGCACACACAATTTATAGTGGTTTGGGCCCTCTCTTGGCACCTACTCCACTTTGAGTTAGCCTTACTTGTTGCACTTAGTTTCCACTAATATTCTGTGGAATCACACTTGGTTTTGCTGAGCTAACTAAGAACTCATACACTAGTTTTACGAAGCTCACCAAAAACTCACAATGTTAGTTTTTACAAGCTTACAATAACTTTAACAATGTTGATTTTCAGAAGCTAACCAATAACTTTTAACCCTAGTTTTTAAGCTAACCAACAAATTCTACAAATGAAATAAATGAAATAAGAAATTACACTTTTTGATGTGTTTCTTGCTGAGCACTAAGGAAGATCTTAGATGTAGCTCTTCTTATTATAGAATCTCTTTCTTTATGTTGTGGAGAGATTGGCCCTGAAGGAGATTGAAAAATGAAAGCTCTTTTGGAATATGGAAGTGGTAGATCTTGGCCTTTAGGATTTGCAAGAGGATTTTTCTCTATTTCTTGTTTGTATATTCTTTTTTCTGCTCTCGATCTTCTTATTTAAACATCCCTTGAGTGCTCCTTCAACAGATCTTAAAAAACTTAATCGTTGGATAAGGAACTTAGAATTTTTATTTCTTGCAACATTCAAATTTTCAATGATTGGGCATCATCAGGCAGTATGGCAAGTGGCTGGGCTAAGCGGCTGTGCACCAGGCAATATGCCAGGCGGCTGAGCCAAGTGGCTATGGATAATTTTTTGGCTTTTCTTCCAAGTGAATCTTGTTATCCCCTGGAAAGCGGTCTGGCAGGCGGCTGCCATACAGGCTGTGCTCCCAGGCAATAGGCACAGGTGGTTGGAGAATTTGCAAGGTGGTTCATCTTCTGGTGCTTCATTTATTGATTCATCTGATTGTCTATTGACAGGCAGTTTGCCAAGTGGTTGCTTCAAGTGGCTGGCATCCTTCAATTGTGTTTTTTGTATTTTTCTTCTTTTTGAAACTTTGACATCTTTTATTTTAAATCAAAATGCATTTGTCACAGTAGTATATATGAAGTATGAATAGTGTATTTGATTTATACTTTATAATGGATGTGTATTAAGTATATTTTTTTTATTTATTCATATACAAATTTTTTTGTTAAATCTCATGTATATACTATGTAATGTCAAAGTAAACTATTCAAATATGAATATCCATAAATGAGTTTCCATAAATTGTAGATCATGGATAGTCATAATGTATTAGTGCTTTGATAAAGAAAGGTACATTTAGGCATGTTTGTTATTATTATATTTACTAATGATATTTTCATATTTTTCTGTTTATGAAGACATATTTAATTAATTATACACATGTTTCCTTGAAGTTTACCAAACATTCTATAATTATTCATTCATGATATACATATGTTGTGAAGCATGGATGTTTGCTTTAATCTATATATTTTATATAAAATTCATCTAATTATGATTTCTTTCTTTCATCAATTAATACTTCCATGTAGAACATATATATATGTATATTCATAAAAGATCCAACATATGATAAGAAGATGATTACATAATGGATCATATGATTGTTTATCAGGTAATCATAGATAATCCAAGAGATTTTTAGAAGATAACCACATAAGAATGTATCTTGAAGTCATTCTAGCAAAGCATTTGAAAGATGTATTTTGACAATTTGTTCTTATAGTATAACATTTGAAATCATAGTAAAGTATGCATGTATGCTTATTGGTAGAAGTTGGAATATACATTAGAATACATATACTTTCTTTTGAGGTAATTTATAGTTGGATAAATAGATTGGAAGATTGGTTTCAAAGTTTCTAAAACATATCAAGTATAAACTTCAAAGCCTCTGAAGTAATTCTTTAGAGTTTCTGGTATGACTTAAGAGTTTATGACATGACTTCAGATTTTATGACATGACTTTGGAGTTTATGACTTGACTTCAGTTTTATGACATGACTTTAGAGTTTATGACTTGACTTCAGAGTTTATGACTTGACTTCAGAGGAGTTAATTGGATATTATAATTTCAGAGGTTTAAAATTTGTATTAGGTGCATGCTTCAGAGTTTTCTGATCCTAAAGAATTAAAGAGTTGTTTTAGAGTTTTTGAAACTTCTTTAAGTACAAGCCTTTTAATTTCTGAGAAATTACTTTAGGATTTCTAAGGATGCAGAAATAGTTTCTGAAATACTATTAAAGTTTCTGAAATACTTCAAAAGTATTCTAATGGTATACATGAGCAATTCAGATACAACTTTTAGGCAATGTTCCAATTCTTGTAGTCATGTAATCATGTGATCATTGTCATGAGAAAGTAATTAATTTATGTACATTGGTCAACATTAATTGTAAATATTAGGCATATGTATAGTTTTATTTCTTGTTTTCCAATATTAGCAATATTATTAGCATGATGCAAATCCAGTGTAAGTTTTGTTATCATCAAAATTATATATTATACATGTGTGCACCATCATCATAATACATGTATGACTAAACAGATCTAAGTTTGGAACAACCTCCAAAATGTTTCAGACATATGATGTAAGCTTCCAAGGCTAAATTACAGTTAAAGGATATGTTTGGCATCAAATATGAGCTTCAAAGTCATTTTAAACGTGCTTTAGACATGGTGAAGCACACTGCTAAAGTAAATAAGGAGAGATGCCCAAGTTCAAACATAAAAAAACCTTCAGACAATGCTTCAGAAGGACTGCATGCCACTTCAGACATTACAAAGCCAAGTTCAGACGTGTTAAAGTAGGAAGCCATGACGTTAAAAGTCTAACATCATTTTGGATGTTATGAAGTCATTACTTCAGAAGTGCTAAAACAAGTCTACAATGTGTCTCCAAAGTTTGAAGATTCAAAAATCTAAAAATGACTAAGTCTCAAACTTCAAATGTTACGAAGGCAACCTTTAGATGTACTAAAATTTTCTTTTAGACATTGTCAAGCTAGTTTTGGAAGTGCTAAAGTTCAAGATCATGTAGCTAAGGAATTCACGCTACTTTACAATAACTGAAGAACTTACTTCCAACATAATGAAGTATTTTAGATGAAGCCAATTTGCATTTGTTAGAAGGATCTCACGTTGCATAACTTCAGACGTTCCAAAGTTAGACAGTCCAAAGTCGAGAGATAGCCTCAACACTCGGAAATTCTCAGATGATTCACTTGCTTTTATTGAACATTGTCTTCTTTAATGGGTATGAGTAATAAGAGTTTCTTCAAATAGTTAGCTAAGTTAGGAAGAGTATTTACTTGAACATTAAAGTTTTCTTCCAGGGATTTCAACTCCTCTGAGTAACACTCTGATATAGGCATTCAAAGTTCTCTACTTCAACAAAATTTTTGGAGTTTGAACTATCTATCCTTAAGAGCTTTATCCTTATTTATTTCTGTAATTAATTGGTGTACAATCATCCTATCTTCGAGGCACTTATTCTTGTATAATTTTATGTTTGTTTGCCTTTCTATAAGTAAGTGGCTTACAATGTATGTCTGTTAATTATAGCAAGTAGCGAGGCTTGCTGGATATTTGTAAGAGTTTTTGGTGAGCTCTGAAAACCAAGGTGTAAACGTTTGTTAGTGAGCTTGTGAAAACCAACTGGTGTTAGTGGAATCTAAGTGCAACAAGTAAGGTTGACTCAGTGTGACACCCTAGGATTTTAAGGTAAGAAAATTTTTCCTAAATAATTATTTTGGAGTAATTATGCACATGAGTTAATTAAATTTGTGAAAGTATTTGCTTATGAAATTTAATATATCTATGAGAGGGATGACTAAATGACATAATGATCATTTTTACTTTGAAAAAATCATTGTAAAAAGGGATGCACATGCACAACATGAAATGCACCACCAGAGCACTAAATGTGAAACATAGTAAAATGTTCCATCACCCCCATTCATTCATCTCTCTCCCTCTCATGCCCAATCCATTGCAACAATCACTATTCATGCCCCCTTTTCACCATATTTCAACAAGAAATTTCCCCTTTATGCATGCAATTATCACCCTCCCAAATGGTGCTTAAAATCCCTTTATTCCTTTATTTGGATGGTAGAAAAGAAGGGGAAATCTAGATTTTTCATCAAGAAGCTCTCTCACTACAAATGGTGAAAGAAACTTGAGGATTTGGAGTTGAATCTGTATAGTCCCATAGTATGGCCTAACCCAAGAGGGGAGGGGTGAATTGGGTTTATGAAAATTTATTGCTTAAAACCCCTTTTTAACCATTTCCCTCTTTTCCTGTTAGTGTGTAGTGTATTGTAAAATAAATAATAAAACAATAACATGCATGAAGGATAAAGCTAATAAATAAACACACACAACCAACATGATTTTTATAGTGGTTCGGGAACCCCATCACTACATCTACTCTTCTAAGAGCACACACTCAATGTGCCTTGGGTTCCACTATATCCCATAGAATAGAAATACAATAGTGCTCCTAGCACTCTTCTAAATTCCAGTTCTAGGGTGCATAAACACAATGCTCCTAATGCTCTTCTAAATTCTAGATCTAGGTAGCATAAACAAGCATTCCCAACACTCTTCTAGATTCCAACTCCAAGGAGCATAAACATAGTGCTCCCAGCACACTTCTAATTTTCACAATCTTACCAAGAAACTCACTAGTTTCTAAAATCACTAGCAAACTCGATGATTTTCTAGAGCTCACCAATATCTCATACAATGTGGTTTTCTCAAGCTCACCACAAATTCATTGGTTTTCAGATCAACCAGAAAACTTTTACAAATTTAAGCATAGGGAAAGATGAGATCTTTTATAGCTCTAACAACATAGAAGGATATTCTCAAAATGTAAAACCAATGGCTATAAGGATTTGTAGAGTAAAACTCATAAAAGATAGAAGACAGTGTAAGCTCTTTGCCATGAGTGAAAGGATTTGTGTAAGGTTAAGCTCATTTGAAATGTCTTCCTTCACGACCTTTGAGTCATCCCAGCTCTTCTCCTTAAAAAGTTTCTTCAAAAACTCAACCATTGGAGAAGAATGAGTTCCTTGGATGTAGACATGGATGCAACAATGAATGTTGAAGACCGTTGTAACTTCTGTCGTTGGAGAGCATGCCTTTTAATTTGTCTTAAGCTGTTGCATGCCGTTCAGAGAGAAAGATAAGCTATATCAAAAGATGTTCCTTATTTGATTTGTCACAGCTGGAAAACCTGTAGCACTGTTTGTTGCTGAAAATGGTGACTAAAATAGTTAATCACTCACGGAGCAACGAGCATAGATGTTGTTCTGATGCAAGTCACAAATTAATTAACCTCTGACAAATTTATAGTCTCTCTTTGTCTGTCATAAGTCCTAGATAAACTTTCCATTGATTTGAATCTGCCAATCAAAGCTTCATGAATATACTTCACCTGTAGTAAGTAAAGATGAATTGTGGTGCCACAGACAAAGTCAAATTGATCAACAGATAAACTCTACTTTGTCTTGCTCGAATAGATGAAGTAAAATGTTCTTCTTTTGTTCATCATTTGTCTGTATAAAGTAACAGACAAATTTCACTTTACTTTATCTTGGATGAATTAGGCTCTGCACTTCATCTATAGATTTCTCTATAGTAAATTGTAGACGAATGTGCTTGTGCATTGAAGTTCACTTTATCCAAGTAGACACTTTGTCTATGCAGCTTCGTCTGTGCACATTGCACTGCTTTCACTTCATCTTTCACTTTGTCTATAGTAAGTTACTGACAAATTTGATGCCACAGACAAAGTCAAATTGCTCATTTATTTTGCATTTTTTGAGTAATAAATGGAGTTCATCTTTACAAGTTCCTACTTACTTCATTCTCGATTTGTCTGTCTTTGCTCATATGAAGTTGCTCTTACTTTATCTTTCCATCTTGCCTACTTGTCCTTAGATAAATTCTTTCTTCTTGCTTTGCTTGTTAGACAAAGTCTTTTCTCTCAGTGTAGGATTGTACGAGCTGCTGCATCTTTGTCTTTCCTCATTTGATTGTGCCCTTGAAGAGATTACTCCTTCTTGCTTTGACTCAGATAAACTCTGGCCAATTGATAGTTTGAATTTCTCGAATAACTTTATGCTCCCTAACCATGGCTTCATCTTTGTATTTTCTTTGCATTTGTCTAAAAAGATTTTTCATTGGATTTTGTAGATCATCTTCTTCCGTGATCTTCAACATTTTAATCCCTTTGGAACGTAGTAGATAGTTGAGGTTGCTAATCGCAATTTTGCACTTAGAAGTTTTCTGCACTTGCTACATTGTTAGCATCATATAATCAAAATGTATATATCCTCCTGTGATGTGTATGCGTTGTGGAGCAGGGATAATATACATCTCTATTTAAGCACATAATGTGATAATTCAATAAGGCGTAATACGGATATATGATCTACCATAAGAAGTGATAATAAAAAATAGTTGCAATATAGAGATCATAAAGTCATCTCAAGAATATATGCTTGTATAATTAATCCTTTATGATTGTGCATATGTTTCAAACATATTAACATTTAAGCACATATATCATTTTATTTTAATACAAGTTTTGTTATCATCGAAATCATATATAATAATCCTGACAATCTCCTCATTTTTTATAATGACAAAACTTTAAAGATTTGTTATTAAAATTATAATCTTCCCCTTAATAGTTGACTTATATAATCCTTATGGGGTTCGACCCTTTTATCACTCTTTCCCTTTTTGTTTGCACAAGTCTTTCACATTTCTTTGCCCCTTTTTGTCAGAATCAAAATGGCTCAGCACATCCTTCTTCTCCTCATTTGTTTATTCTCTACCCCCTTATTTTTAATTTTGTTTCTCCCCCTATCTCTCATAAGTCTCATAAATTAGTATACAACTCTCTCTCTCCCCCTTAGTTCCTGTTGTTGTGTCCTAAGTATGGTTGTGTATGAAAGGCGACATTCAAACTTTTTAATTGAAGCTTTAAAGATATGTTACATTCTTTTAGATATGCATCAATCCATTTATCATCAAAATCATATATTAGATCCAGAGGACACCAAACTAAAATCCAAATTGTTCCAAATAGTTTCATGCATTATAAGAAAAATTCTAATAAACTGATAAACACTATAGTGATAATGCATGATCCTAGTTAGTCTTTGTTGGGTCTTTAGGTCTCTAGTGTACGATCACTTAGCCCTGATCTCTTTTAATGTACATAATGCTCATGCATTTTTTTTGTTTATCATTTCCAAAAAATGGTTATGAAGTTAAAATGATATAAATAATATGTCTCTTGGAAGAGGTACGACCCCTCGCATTCTTTGCTATATTTAGAGAAGATGAAATTTAGTTTTAGCAGACAACTATTTTGGTAGATATGGTGTCTTTGTCTTCTTCTTCAAAATAGATTCAGACTGAATGGAACAATGCAAATTCCAAGTCTGCAAAAAGAATTCAGCTTTTTCATGATAGGATCAAACAATTAAAGGAGGAATTATTTATGCCAGATGTAGTACTGCTAACTTTGAAAGTTGTTTGACCAAGAACTCCATGGCTTATATGGAAGCTATAGATTGAATCAAGAATTTAGAGAAGGAGTTGGCCAAAGCTTATCAAAGAATTGATGAATTGGAGATGATTGTTGATGGTTTGGCCAAGTAAACAATTTTATTTTATTTTATTTCTTTTAAATTTTTGAATCTTTTAGATATAATATTGTAACCGTTTATATTTGCATTTATCTTCTACGAATTAAGTTTTATTCTGAATGGTTTCTAATTTTTTTAACCTTTACGAAGTTTTATGTTTGTGATGTTGAGTTATGTTTTATGTTTCATAAGTGCATTATTATGCTCATTCAAGCATTGGATATTTACATGATTAAGATGGTACAAATAGTTTTTAAGCATAGTTTATTCTTCATAACTTAAAGGTGAAAATGCATGATCCTATTGGTCTTGTTTTGGTCTGTAAGGTATGAGGATCTATTCCTTACTTGTGCTACCAATGTAACTATCCTATTTTTTTACCAAGAAGACGGTCACTGAAATTTGAGCCATAGAATTAATGAGTTTCTTGGGAACTAGTTATGACCCTACATATTCTCTATTTCATCTATATTAGATTACAAACTTGAGAGATGGTCAAGGATGGAGCAAGGTAGGGTTGAGGGAAATAACCATATTTGCCTTTTAAAAGAAGAGGTGAAGCATTTGAAGAAAGAATTGAGGCTCAGCAAAGGATTGAGGAGTTAGTGGCAGTTATAGAGGTTTTAAGGAAGTAGATATTTTTTAATTTTCTTTTACAAAGTGGATTTTTATTATTCTCTTAAGAATTCTGTCCTTAGTTTCCTTTTTATGTTATGTGTTATGATTATGAGTTTTATCTTTATATCAATTTTGATTCTTTTTAAGAAATCAAGCCTTTAAACATTATTATAGAAGGAATGACTAGGAATGGAATTCCTATTCAAGACCTTAAACTATGAAATTTCCCAAACAAGCTTGACTATGCCTTAGGACTGTAATGATGTTAAAGTTTGATCATTTTAAAGATTAATTAAAGTTTTCAGAATGATTTAGCTCAAAGCAGTAAACTCCTATCAATTCAAATCCAAGGCAATATATTCAGAGGCATGTAGAGTATATAGTAGTGTAATGTATAGTAAAGTTACACAACTTATCTCTTGTGATGCTTCCTTTCATGATTTTCTCATTTGATCTCACAAATGATGTTGCTAGTCTTAACCATTCCTTCAGCTCTTGCTATTGATGCTTCATTAGATGTTGTCTGGAATGGAATCTAGATTTGTTCAATCCTTTTCTTGCATCGGGAACTTAAACTTGTTGGCCCATTTGCTTGGATTTAGGAGCTGAGAAGAAGATTTTGATTTTTTTATTGTTCTCATTCTTCTTTCATATGCTAGCCTTCCTGTATAGATTTAAGAGATTCTTCACTTTTTTTCCTCAATAAGCCCAAATATATATGAGCATGTATTGCCAATTTATTAATGCAAAGAGTCATTTAGCCACAAAAGTATGCAGAGAATTAAGCTTATTGAATCAAAGTAGTTTTCTTGAATAAATAGGATAAGCATTCTACTTTAATAAACAATAAATTATTTGAACTAGCATAGTTATAAATAATAGTAAAGCTTATATACTAGATCAATTCTTGAGCGTGATCATTCAATTTTGTTATTTCACAATTTTATTCTGTTTTAGTTACATGTCTTTTAAGCATTCTTATCTTTAAGTTATTCATTGTTTGAATATTATTTATTTTCTTACTTCCTAACTATCTTTAGAATTTAACTTTATGTTTTCTAGAGTTCTAATTATCCTAGTGTGAATTCTAGGTTTTTCCTATGTATACATAAGTGAAAAGATGTGTACAAAAAAAATTCAAGTATGAGTTTTAATATTTATCAATATCTAAATATACAACCATGTATATGCAATTAAAATTCTAAACAAGAATTCTAATTTTTATTAATGCACAAATGAATGAATAATGAAAATATAAAAATTTTGAATATAAATTTTTTTCAATGGATAGATAAGTAATTGAAAGACTAAACATGAATTCTGATTTCTTATTAACAAAAGAGTGAATAAAAAAATATGCAACTAAAATTTTGAAATTCAGATAATGACACATTTAAGAAGAACATTTGGGGTTGAGTGTTATACCTACACTTACCTTTCCTCTTTATTTTAAAGGAACTTGGTATTTCATTATATTTTCATTTTGTTTTTATAGATCAAGTTTCCTTTCTTTTTCTTCTTTTCTTCAATAATTTGTTTCTTCTTTCCTTCACTTCTGGCACTCAAGTTAGTTTTAATAGTAACATAAATAATGTGTGAGTGTAAAGTGTTTTTCTCCCTTGGGAATTATCTTTGGCTTGTCTAAACATTTCTCATACCAACTTATAAGCTAAGACATCTTTGCAAATGTTAGGGCAGATAGGATATAGTGGAATTTCAATATTTTTTGGTTCTGCTCTCGTTTCGTCCTCGTTTATGCCAATATAGATGATTTTCTATAGATGAAGATTATTTGGCCATAAGATATCTTTCCAATCTCCTTTTCCATTACACCTAATTTGATCCATTAAAAGTTTGGAGGATGAGAGATGGAGTATTCTTTGAAGAACATAGAGGATGGTATTGTTGGGTAAGCCAAACAAATCACTAGAATTGTTTATCTAGCCCACTCTGATAATACTTGTAAAGTCCCATAGTATGGCTTAACCTA
Source organism: Pouteria campechiana (assembly GCA_036873735.1). Taxonomy (NCBI): domain Eukaryota; kingdom Viridiplantae; phylum Streptophyta; class Magnoliopsida; order Ericales; family Sapotaceae; genus Pouteria; species Pouteria campechiana. The sequence continues at coordinate 32,253 of JAYJMB010008706.1, forward strand.
AGAGGGGAGGGGTGAATTGGGTTTATTAAAATTCATTGCTTGACCCCTTTTTAATCATTTACCTCTTTCCGTACTTGTGTGTGGTGCATTGTAAAATAAATAATAAAACAATAATGTGCATGAAGGATAAAGCTAATAAATAGACACACACAAATAACATGAATTTTATAGTGGTTCATGTTGATCCCTAACTAGATGGTAGCTCAAAAGGGGAGGTGAATTGAGCTTTTAAAAATTTTGCCCAATAAGTGAATATATGTGCTTAAACTGAAAAAGAGAATAACTTGTAGTACATACACAATATTTTGTAGTGGTTCGGCCCTTCCTGGGTTCCGACTCCACTTCTCTGCGTTAGTCTCCTTTACTGAACTCAAATTCTATTATAACACTTATTGGTTTTATAAGCTCACTAACAACTTACTGGTTTTTCAAGTTCACTAAAAACACTCTTACATGTTGGTTTTCACGCTTGCTAACTAACTTACTAGTTTTTCAAAGCTAACCAAAAACTTTTACAAACAGTTGGTTTCATAGAGCTAACCACCTAACTCCTGGTTTTTCAAAATGGAATGCACAATAATAATGCCTCTTATTTAGGCTAACATGTACAAAAGCTAAAACTTAATTGAAATAATAAAGTAAGTAATGAGATCAGATTCAAACTCCTTTTGAAGTTGATATAGATCTGATGTTAAAGATTCTAAATGCTTTGACAATGATGTAGTAATTGGAGTTGAAGGATGGAAAGTTGTGAATGCTCCTCTTAATCAATAAAATGATTTTTAGTGTAATCTCTTAGTTGTTGTTAAGTGTCATCTTAATTCCTTTGTATAGGATTTGAAATTTTAGCTGTTGCAACTTTTGGCATCATTTTCAAACTGGTTAGGCAGGTTCGGTAATGAATTTTGCAATTAGTCAGAGTTCAGAAATTCTGATTGTGTCCTCAGAACTTCTGTGCTTCAATTTATACTTCAATAGAATTTCTGAGGTGGTTCTACAGAACTTCTGTGGTAAGTAAATTTTTGGTAGTTTCCTCTTCTGAATTTTTATCCATTGTCTTATTCTTCAACAGTCATCTTTGAGTCTTCTGAGGAATTTCTGAGTAGCTTTTGATTTTCCTATGAAGCTTAGACTTTACTTCTTGATGTCTTCATTGATTTATGTTGACTAGAACATATCTTTGATAATACTTATTACTTGATTCTACATGATTTTCACACTGCTTTTGTATACCATGACAGGTTCTGCATTACTTTTGTGTAATGTTGTTTTACTTTTGTGTTACTTCTGTCAATCCAAGAATTCTTTTGATATGGTTTTGATCAATAAACTTGTTTTCTAGGTTGCTTCAATGTGGCCAAAGTTTCTTCTGTTTTAGTTATGTGTGACCAAATATTTCTATATTGCTTTTCATATTATAATGCTTCTGCTTTTCTTCTGTGTAGCATGATAATGCTTTTGTGCAATGGTGTATTGCTTCTAAGTAGTGCCACAAAGTTCTATGTTACTTCTGTGCAATGTGATAGAATTCTATATCGCATCTATGCAACATGATGATGCTTCTACATTACTTCTAGCTTTATTCTGAATAACTAACTCTTCTTCTAGGTTGTTTTTGTTTTTCTTCTGATGTTTAGTATTGTTGTATTCTGATTTTGAGTCAGTTCTAAGATGCTTTTGGCCTGGTTCTGAGTTACATCTAATTACTTCTGAGTAATTTTGCATAACTTCTAATTAATTTCTGATTTATTCTTAACTTTTAATCTTTCACGCCAAGCCTCTAAGTAAGTTCTAAATTGCTTCTTAGTGACTTTTGAATGTATTTTGATTTGAGCATTCCTTTGTATATCTTTCTTTGAAGGTTTACTATAGTGATTTTATGGTTAACACCTTTGTTTACTTTTCTTAATCTATTTTGATGTTTAATACTACAACACTTGGAAAGTAATTTGTTAGTACCTTAATTCTTTACTCATTTGTTTGTTCATCAACAAAACTAAGTTATCTAATCTCATTCATCATCAAAATCAAGCTTAGTAAAGGGGTTAGGCTTAATAGTTTGGGAACCCCGTCCCTACATCTACTCTTCCAAGAGCACACACTCATTACGCCTTGGATTCCACTATATCCCATATAATGAAAATATAATAGTGCTCCCAGCACTCTTCTAGATTCTAGCTCTAGGGGGGCTATAATGCCCTACTTTTCCAAGGCATTACTAAGGCAGTAATAGGAGGACCCACAGCCAGAGTCTCCCTTGAACTTATCCTTTTAAACCTCTATAGAACATGCACAAACACCCACAGATGCCAAGATTTGTAGTTATGTTGTAAAGGCAGAGTGTGGAAAACATTCGTACACCTAGTAAATTAATGACATGCAAATTATCATGGTTCATACAACTTAGATTAATTACATCATTAGTTTAACTCATGAATTACATTTTTATACATTCAAAATATAACAAAAGATAATGAGTTCTAAACATCAGGATCTGTCCCTCTTCTGAGCTCCAACCCCTTGTTGAGCTCCATCTTCCGACTTGTTGGCTAAACATATAATAAAATATGGTGAGTTTGGGTAACTAAATAAGCAAATAACAATTAAAAATAATTAACAAAATAGGCAAACTAACAATATACTACAATGCAATAAGATAGACAAATGGAACTACTATCATGGGAATAATCTAATTACAACATATGGCTCTAAACCAAGTGGGCCACTTTGGCTTTAAAATTGTTGAACCAAATGGTGCATGTGGTAAACAGCCAAGTTTTAATAATGAGCAACAACATATGAGTGAACATTTATGATACTAATAGTTATGTTTCCAAGCATCACAGATACAGATATAAACATATAGGGAAGCAACTCAAATACAGTGGACATTGTACATAGTGAGCATATCAACAAGCAAAATCTACTAATAGAAAAGAAGACAAGAATGCTCAGAAAGAATGGCATTGAAACTTTGAAAAGAAGTCATCAAGTAAATCTGTATCTAAAGTTCAAGCCTTAATGAGTGTTAGGATAAATCTTCTACAAATAAAGTCAGTACTAAGAGCATATGTCTAAGAAAAATTTTGACAAATCGTTCCACGGACAAGTTAAATAAACTACTTATAATCAATACTTGGCTGCAAAATAAAGACAAATTCAATTTGCAAAAGCAGAGATAAAATAAAGCCAAAATCAAACAGATGAAGAGCTAAAGTGAAGCCAAATTATTCAAGCATCTATCTCTTACATAAAGTCTATTTGAAACTAAAGAAGATCGAGGAACTTGTCTATAATCTCTACAAAAAATACAAAGACAAAGGAGAAATAGCATAGTAGTAGGAGAACAACTTTGTATGTTGTCTTCATCCACAAGAGTTGCCTGCCACTTGCAATAGACAAACCATCAGACAACCACTAAAGAAATAAGTCATCTATAACTCAACAAAGCGTCTATTACTTCTAACAGACAACCTATCATATGAACAAATAAAAAGAGAATTCATCTATATGCCACAACTTTGTTTATCACTTATGATAGACAAACTAATAGATGAACCACTTGGAAGACTTTGTCTGTGGCCTGCAACTTCATCTACAAGATTTCAATAGACAAAGTCATCTCATCTACGAGCCTTGTTTGCCAAGAAAAATTGTTTACTACTTACAACAAACAAAGCCACTTCGGCTAATGAAAAGAAAACTTCATTTGGTGAAAGTCACTTCGTCCGCTGTGAAGAAGCTTTGTCCATGCAGTAAAAGATTGTTTGCTACTTACAATTAACAAATCAATAGACAAAGCTACCTTGCTTGATGAAAGAAACTTTGTATGCTAAGAGAACATCATCTGATGAGCAGTAAAGAAGGAAAACTTCATCTGTGCTTTTACAATTCATCAGTTACTTACAACAGACAAAATAGAAGATGAAGTAAAATGCTGCAATGGTCTTTGACAAAATTACAAAGACAAAGTTGTCTATTACGTGGATCTACTTAGAGCAACTTTGTCTGTTACTTACAAGAGATAAATCCAAGACATGATCAGATAAAGTTCTCAAATAAAATATGGTATATCATGAAGAGTAAAAGCCACTTGTATTAGACATCGCTGACTGCACTCTATGGTCAAAATCTTATTCAAAGAAAATTCTATTGAGAAGATTGGACAAATCAAGCTTAGCTGAAGATGGAAAGAAATTCAAAGGAAAATAGTCTACATTCTGATATAGGTTAGAACTTTCAGAGGCTGTTTCCCTTCAGGCATAATGATTGTCTTTCCAAAATAATGAAAGAGTCAGTTAAGCAGAAAATTTTTTATCCAATATTTGCTAAAATCGAAAAGGCATCTTCTTTGAGAATGGCATTGTAGGCTTTCTAGCTACAAATGAGTTTCTTAAGAGTATAGCTTTTTAGCAGAAGAAATTAGAATGATCTTCAACATTCAAAAGAAAGCCAACTAGCTCCAATGGGCAAAATTTTTTGAAGCAATATAAAGGTTGTGCAATGTCAACAAAGAAGGTTAAGGAAGTTAAGAAATCAGAACAAACCTTAATCGAGCAACATCTCTCAATTAGACTATGCTTCCTCCTAGATAATCAATCTTGATTTCGCTAATAGACAGTGAGCCTAAAAGTTTTATCTTAATCATACATCTGGAGTATTGTTATCTAATAAGCTTCAATGAGATATCATTTTATATATGCTCAAAATATATACAAATCAGCCTAGTAAAAGAGGTAATATAATGTGCAAAATGAGTGTTATCAATTAGCTATGTGAGTTAGTGGTGTATGAGTTGTTGGTGAGCTCTAGAAAACCAACAAGTTTACTGGTAATCTTTGAAACTAGTGAATTTCATAATGAGCTTGTTAAACCAAAAGTGTTGGAAATACTATGCTTATGCCCCCTAGAGCTGGAATCTATAAGAGTGTTGGGAACACTGTTGATGCCCCTTGGAGTTGGAATCTAGAAGAGTGTTGGGAACACTGCTCATGAGCCCTAGAGTTGGAATCCAGAAGAGTGCTGGGAGCATTAGTGTAATTCCATTATATGGGATAAGTGGAACCCAAGGCACAATGAATATGTGCCCTTAGAAGAGTGGATGTAGGGATGGGATTCCCAAACCACTATAAAAGTTGTGTTGTTTGTGTCTGTGCTTGTTTATTTATTTTATTCTTCATTACTTTATTAAGCATAATATTATTATTCACATCATCATACACACATGATAATTTGCCTAAAATAAGAATAGCTAAGAGAAGTTGAATTTGGAAGTGAAGCAGTCACGATGATCAAACAAACAAATATGAAAATTACATATGTGTTACATTATTACTTCTCATTAGCTCATTAATTTTTATTTGGCCATTATTTTTATATGCTCAATTCACCCCTCCCCTCTTGAGCTATCATTTACATGGGACTAACAAAAATTACTAATGTCTTTTATATTTGCTTCTATATCACGATCATCATAGCTATTCACAAATAGGCATATTTAATCTATCCATATATATTTTTACCTGTCATTAACCAATGCCATGCTCAGGAGGCATCCAACAAAGTGGACTCATCCACATCAAAGTGGACATAGCCACTAACAAAGTTGTCTCAACTACTACAAAGTGGACAAAGCCACAATAAGGTGAACTCCATTTTCTTACTGTATTGGTGTGATCCGGTTTATCCCCACAACTTGATTATGATTATTGTGAGAATCATGACCATGTGGTCCACATAGTCCATAACTCCAGCCTAGGTTGCGAGTTTCCCATTCACACCCATTAAGTAATGAAGGAAGTTACACACAATAGGCCTGATCTAGCCTCTTTGCTATTACAGGTGGCACAGTTAAACATCGCCCCTTCATGGGTGGAATCATATTATCCAAAGGAGCAATCCTTGCAGACATACAAACCCAATATACATAATGATATTTTGGTAGGAATCTAAACCTTCATTACCTATATCCATTATCTAAACATGCATTCACTTATCAATCAAATAATCACATTTAATTTCATACTCAATTAAATCATCAAGCCCCACGTACATCTATCTTCTTTAATAAAGTCTTATGCCATTTTAATGGTTATTATAATATGATCCTTCTTTTGTTTTTAATTTATTTCAAATGTTTTTCCATGATATTACAACAAAACACACCTCTTCTAAATAACATAAATATATTCAAATTAATGAAATAAGCAAAATACAGAAAAATAGACAGTCAAATGCTACAACATCTAATTTGGATGTTACGGCACCCAATTCTCTGAAAATCAAGTGTTGAGGCATCAGATTTGTATGCTATGGCCTCCAACTTCCTACAAATCAAATGTTGCGACATCAGATTTGAATGTTGCGGCATCTAGCTTCCTACAAATCAAATGCCATGATATCCAATTTATTGCCTATAATTTATTATTCATGCATTGAGCATCACGGCATCCAATTTCGATGTTGCAGCATTTAGCCCACTGTCTCCCCTGTGCACTTTTATTTTTTGTCTTGTTTGCATATCTTTTTGCTACTTCATTTGCTAAGTGCAAATAAGCCATTTAACTTTATTTTAAAGCATTTATAACATACTTCACATACTTTAAGCATGACAATAACATGATTCAACAACTCTTAAACAATTATTATAGAATGTCCAAAGTACATATATATAGAGTTCAATTAAAACTTGGCTCAATTACTTACATAAAGTAAACTTGCTTACCTATCAATGCACTTTCTTTCCACTTTGAATTTTATATTTCTACAATTTTCTTCCCAATTTAAGGGTCCTACACTAGAAATGCATGTCAAATGATCATTTAACGGCAATATTAGTCTATAATTCATATCTATTGTAGGATTCATTTTAAGTTCACAATATAACCCTGCTAAGGGTTTCTTTAATTGTTTAGCTCAACCTTGATGAGGAGATGATTAGGCAATCATTAACATAAGTTTTTGATTTTACACTTTCCTTAAAGTCATTTCACCAAACACTCATAATATACTTACAGTCCAACAGTCACTGTTATGTATAAGTTGAATATTGGTTTCAAATTGCATATAAAAAACTTCTAACAAAAACTCCCTTTTAAATTTCAATTCAATACATCCATTACACCATCCAAACTATGTTTCCCCAAATCCTGACCTTCCAACTATAGAGATTAGCTTCATAAACCAAAATTTAGAGTTTTCTATTTAATAGGAATTCATGATTCATAATAGAATCAGCTTACTTGACTGTTTTCTCCAGCTATAACTATTAAACTTGGGTGGAGAAGTTAAAACCCCAAATTCTGCACAACTTCACTTGCTCTAACTCACTCAACATAGTGTTTTCTCCATGTTGGATTGTTGCAACATACTCATCTATCAATCTCCTAACTATTCTACCTTCAAATCCACCAGAATTTGTGGTTTCCAATGCTTAGAGATAAAGGGGAGAGGGATGGAATGGTATAGGGCTAGAAATGAGAGTTGTTAGAGCTTTTTAAGCTCCATCCTTAATGGTACTCTAATGATGCAAGGGAAAGTATGATTGGCAGCCCAAACTCTCTGTTTTATAAGTCATTCTATCACCGAATTCTCATCTTATACACTATAATACTTTGTTATTTGACATGGGCATCAAGATTTTCCATTTCTAATGCCAACCATTAAACATATATCATTCAACTCAAATTGCATGCTTAACTTACCCATAGCAAAATTTTCAAGGCCTCAAAGGGTATAAATAAAGTGCTCCCAGCACTCTTCTAGATTCTAACTCTAGGTGGCATAAACAAGTGTTCCCTACACTCTTCTAGATTCTAGCTCTAAGGGGTGTAAACATAGTGCTCCCAGCACTCTTCTGGTTTTCACAAGCTCAGCAAGAAACTCACTATTTTCTAAGATCACCAACAAATTTGATGGTTTTTCAAAGCTCACTAACTATTTATACAATGTGATTTTTTTGAGCTTATAACAAACTCGCTAGTTTCCAGATCAACTAAAAAAATTTTACACATTTAAGCAAAGGAGATGATAAGATCTTTTACAGCTCTAACAACATAGAAGGATTTTCCTGAAATGTTAAATCAATAGCCATAAGGAATTATAGATTAAAGCTCATAAATGATAGAAGATAGTTTAAGCTCATGGCCATGAGTGAAAGGATTTGCATAAGGTTAAGCTCATTTGATATGTCTGCCTTCACCACCTTTCAATCATCCTAGCTCTTCTGCTTAAATAGCTTCTTCAAAAACTCAACTATTGGAGAAGAATGGGTTCCTTGGACATAGAGATGGATGCAGCAATGAATGTTGAAGACTATTATAATTTCTATTGTTAGAGAACATGCTTTTGGTTTGTCTCGAGCTGTTGTTTGCCATTCAGAGAGGAAGATAAGTTATGTCAAAAGATGTTCCTTATTTTACTTATCATAGCTGAAAAACCTGCAGTGCCGTTTGTTATTAGAAATGGTGACTAAAATAGTTCTACACTTAGAAAGCAATGAGTACAGATGTCATTTTGATATAAGTCTCGATTGAACTTCCCATTGATTTGAATTCGCCAGTTGAAGCTTCATGAATATACTTCATCTGTAGTAAGTAATAGATGAATTGTGTCACCACAGACAAAATCAAACTAATCAACAGACAAACTCTACTTTGTCTTGCTCAAATAGATGAAGTAAAATGTTCTTTTTTTGTTCATCGTTAGTCTGCAAAAAGTGATGTAATTCTACTTTACTTTGTCTTGGACAAATTAAGCTCTACACTTCATCTATAGATTTGTCTGTAGTAAGTTGCAGACAAACGTGCTTGTGCATTGAAGTTCACTTCATCCAAATAGCCACTTTGTCTATGCAACTTCATTTGTACACATTATGCCACTTCTACTTTATCTATAGTAAGTTATAGATGAATTTGATGCCACAAACAAAGTCAAATTCCTCATTTGTTCTACATTTTTGAGCAATAGATGGAGTTTGTCTCTACAACTTTCTACTTCATTCTTGATTTGTCTGTCCTTACTCAAATTAAGTTGCTTGTACTTTGTCTTTTCATTTTGCTTACTTATCCTCTAACAATTTCTTTCTTCTTGCTTTGCTGGTTAGATAAAGTCTTTTTTCTCTATGCATGATTTTCCAAGCAGGTGCTTCTTTATCTTTCTTCATTTGTCTAAGCCCTTGAATAGGTTACTCCTGCTTTCTTTGACTAAGACAAACTATAGCCGATTGATAGTTTGAATTTCTTGAATAACTTTATGCTCCCTGACCATGGCTTTATCTTTGTATTTGCTTTGCATTTGTCTGAAGAGATTTCTCATTGGATTTTGTAGACAAAGTAAACTCCTTGTAGCTCATCCTTGAAGCCTTTATTTCTTCTTCCTCTTCTTCCATGATCTTTAGCAATTTAATTTGTTTAGAATGTAATAATAAGTTGAGGTTGCTGATTGTAGCTCTGCACTTAGAAGTTTTCTGCACTTACTACGTTGTTTGCATCATATAACTAGAATGTATATATCCTCATGTGATTGCACGCATTGTGGAGTAGGGATATACATCTCTATTTAAGCACATAATGTGATAATTCAATAAGGCATAGTCCAAATATATGATCTACCATAAGAAGTGATAATCAAGGATAGTCAATATGGAGATCATAAAGTCATCTCAAGAATGTATGCCTGTATAATTAATCCTTTATGATTGTTGATATGTTTCAAGCATAATTATTAACATTTAATCATACATATCATTTTATTTTAATACGAGTTTTGTTATCATCAAAATCATATATAATAATCCTGACAGAATCTTCATATCATGGTGAAAACAACACAAAAAATTGCTAGTAAGTGTTTTCCCCAATTCGATTTTCAAATTTCCATTTTAATTGGGTGTGTTGAGCAATTCTTAGGTCTATTTTGTGAATTTATGATGACTTATTTTTGGATTATCTTATGATCACACTGTTCATTTGTAACAACATTGTGGTGTTTAGACATACTAAAAATTCATGTTCATGGACAACCACATTTTTACATGTTGAGTTGGGTATCTCATGGATAATGGAGTTAGGCAGAAATTTAATGAATTTTAGTGCATAATGATTCATTCACAAGGCTATTTTGGTGTTAATGTTTGTTAGATATTGATAGTATGTAGCTTGGAATGCATTCAACTTGCTACACTTTGCTGAAAGTTAACAATTCAAATGATTCATATCAAGTGTTTGATTAATTGATTCTATTAGAAGCAAATTGTATTTGAATGATTCCACTGCAGCCCTAATTGGCTATTAGCTAAGTACTAAAATAAATTATTAGATGCACTTAATGAATGTTTAAAGGAAGATTACATTTGGGCAACCATATGTGTTGAACCATGTTAACTAGCTTGATTTTGATGACGAATATTCTTAACCAAGTATGTTTTGATGATGGGCAAAGACATGAATGAAACATTAAGGTACTAACAATTTATTTTCAAGTATGTTGCAAAAATATTAACTCACACTCAACTTGAAAATAACCTTTATGATGACAAAAGGAAGACACAAAGTAAATGACCTTTTAAAATTAAGTACATAAATTTCACATATACTTAAATCAAGAAAATAGAATTTCTGAAGTGTTGAAGACATTCTTTGGAGCCAACAGAATCAACGTCAAAATCATTTTAACAGGTTTTGGAGCAAATTGGATTGCTTCATAGACTTCTCAATGAACTTCAGAGAAAATAGTTAATAATTTAGAATTATCATAGCATGGCTTGGAGACATTCAAACAAGCTACAGAGATTTAATAGTAAGCTTCAGAATAAATCATTCAAGGCTTCGGACAAGTTTCTGAATAAACACAACAAGTTTCAAAGCAAATTAGAAAGCATTGAAGTCTTCATAGGCATGCTTTGGAGTAAAATGAAAAGCTTCGGAATTGTTACAATGCATTTTAGAGTCGTTACAAAGAAGCTTCAGACAAGTTTCAAAGTGTAATAGCATACTTCAAAGATGATTGCAAAGCTTCGGAAAAAAATGCAAGACAAGCTTTAGAATCCTCATAGTGAGTTTTGGAGCTATCACAAGCACACTTCAGAGATTTTTTTTGGCTTTGGAAGTGTTACAGCATACTGATTATCAAGAAAGCTTCAGGATTGTCAGGTATGCTTCAGAGAACTTAGAGTCACATTTCGGAGTGAATTCAAGTATACTTAGAAATAAACTGATATGCTTTGGAGATGTTAAACAAAGCTTCAGATCACTTTTCTAAAAGCATTAAAAGTTTAAAAAATCTAAACTTCTGTCTGTAAAGAACTATTACAACTAAGAAGGATTATAATCAATTCGGAGAATCAGAAGAAAATAAATCAAATTATCCAAAATCAGTTAAAATACTATTTGTTCACTCATCTCTTCGGAGTATCTGAAGAACCAACTTTGGAGCACTTGATACAAAAGTGAATGTTTAGAAAAGTCAGCGACAAAGTTTTATATACCAGATTGTATCAAAGTCAGACGTCAGACAAAAGATAAGGTAAAGAAAAATATTTTTGAACGTTTGAATGTCTACCAAAGTTAGCAATGGAAAAATCTCTCTCAATCTATAAAAGAGAGATTTAGAAGCAAAAGAAAAAATGATTGAATATCATTGAATATATGAGAGATCAAAAAAGCTTAAGTTTTGAGCATTCAAAATCTTCCTTCAAAGTTCAAATCCAATGGATATAACTCTGTCAGAGCTCTCAAAGTCTAAATCTCTTCTCAATCAAGGAATTTGAATCTTTCACTCTTATTGCTTATTCATTTACTTAAAGTTCTGAATTTATGTACAAGTCTACCTAAGTAAGAGGCGTTAATCTATACACTTCAATTTAGTGTTTGGCAATACGAGCAAAGTGCTTTGTGTTTATGTATTGAAATAAGCAAGTAGGGAATTTGCTGAAAGGGTATAAGTTCGTTGGTGAGCTTTAAAAACCAACAAGTTATGAAAGTTTCTGGTTAGCTCGGAAAACCAGTAAGTTGGTTGGTGCGCTTATTGTAAACCAATGTGTATTTCATTAGGTTGATCAAGGTATTAGTGGAACCTGAGTTCAGTAGAGGAGACTGACTTAGAGAAGTGGAGTAGGAACCTAGGAAGGGCTGAACCACTATAAAGATCCTGTGTTGTGTATTGTGCAATCTGTTTCACTTTCAGCACCATAAAAGATTGATTTGGCCAAAAGTTTTAAAAGATCAACTCTCCCCCCCCCCCTTTCTTGAGCTACCATTGTATAAGGGACCAACAAGTGATATTAGAGCAGGCTTAACTAGTTAAATTTTGATTACCAGAATATTAACTTGTGAAGAGATTCAAATGGTTGGTATGTTCCATAATACATCTGTAGAACGACAATCTACTTCCAGACCCCCTCTATTTGATGGAACCAATTACGGGTATTGGAAAATGAGAATGAAAAATTTCTTGACTACCACAGATTACCAATTATGACTTATAGTGAAAAATGGAAAGAACTTTACCAACACTGAAGATAAATACACTGTAAAGGATATATAAGCAGTAGAACATGATGCTAAGGCAAAGAACTGCCTCTACTATTCTTTAAACGCTTTTGAGTTTGAAAAGATTTTTGCATGTGATTTAGCTAGAGAAATCTAGGATAAACTCAAAGTAGCACATGAAGGTACAAATCAGGTTAAAAAGACTAAAATTAATCTTTTAGTGTAAGAATATGAAGCCTTCTCTATGAAAGAATTAGAAAACATTTCTGAAATATGTGAAAGATTTCATAAAATCACCAACAACTTAAAGAACTTAGGAGAAAAATATGAAGAAACCAAGCTAATAAAGAAAACCTTGAAATCCCTGCCTAGACACTAGATGCCTAAAGTGACTGCTATGCAAGAAGTAAATGATCTAGCATAGTAGAACAACTCATGGGATCACTCATGACCCATGAAGTACTAGTGAAGCAGAAAGCACCAAATGAAGTCAAAGGTAAAAAAAAATGAATCAGAAAATGAAGAATCTTTAGAAGACGCCTTGACCTTTGAAGATGATGAGGATATGGTAATGATAAACAGAAGATTTAGAAACACGTTCAAGAAGAAATGATTTGGAAACAATTCCACAACTTCAATAGTAAAGACAAGAAAAAGGAAGTTCCAATTTGCAACAACTATAACAAGCCTGGGTATATGAAGTTTGATTACCCAGAAATAGACAAAAAGCAAGAAGATAAGAAGAAAAAGCTTGAATGAAGAAGAAGAAGAAAATGAAGCTCAATTCAGCTCACTTAGCTCCAAGGAAAAGGATAGAGAAGAACATCATATAGGAATAAGCTTCATGGATATCTACAATGATGAGGTAAAATCAAAACCTAAAATTTTTGATATTGAAGAATTATTAGAAGAACAATATTCAAATTTCAAAATACAAAAAGCTAAACACAAGAAAATTAAAAAGAGAACTTGAAAGAACAATTAATGAATGCTCTAAATTAAAACAAGAAAATACATTGCTCAAATCTGATCAAAATATCAATATAGAACTTGAGTAAATTAAAGCAAAAAATCATGCTCTTAGAAAAATATTAACTACTACCTTATTCAAACTTAAATCAAAGAAAGATATGGGAATCTAAAGAAAGAAAAATCATAAAAGAAAATCAGAACCCAAACAAAATATGATTTGGATTCCTAAAACAGTTGCTAAAGTAGTAAATGCAACTATATATCTAGAAAATAGATTAGTAGCATCTAAAAAATAATGAATGCCAAAGTATTCTACTACTAACTCTCCTGGACCCATTCCTAAATGGGTACTAAAAATTATAGCTTAACTGCAGGTATGTTTGAGAGCTACAAAGAATATCAAGTAGTACATTGATAGTGGTTGCTCAAGACACATGACAGGAGAAAGGGAACTATTCATAGAATTAAAAGCTAAAAATAGAGGAACAATTACCTTTGGGGATAACAAAAAAGGTAGAGTGGTTGAAATTGGTAAAATTGACCAACCTCCCTCTATTAAAATTCCAAATGTTTTATTAGTAGAAGGATTAAAACATAATTTTTTAAGTGTAAGTCAATTCTGTGAAAATGGTTACAAAGTTGTGTTTGGATCTCATACTTATTCAATATTAGATAGTTCAAATTCAGTGATAGTACTTGGAAAGAGACATGAAAATTTGTATTTGGTAGATTTATGTAATATTCAAGTCAAATATCTTGTTGTTAATGAAAACGGACCCATGTTGTGGCATAGACGACTGAGACATGCCAACAAGAATCTGATTGAAAGGCTATATTATAAAGATCTAACTGTTGGCTTACCAAAACTCAAATCTGATAATAAGTTGTGTGATGCTTGCATGAAAGGCAAGCAAGCAAAAGAATCATTTAAATCAAACAAAGAAGTATACACAACCAAACCTCTTCAGTTGCTACATATGGATTTAGTTGGTCCAACAAGAACAAGAAGCCTTAGAGGGAAACATTATGCATATGTCATTGTAGATGATTTTAGTAGATTTACCTGGGTAATGTTTCTAACATCCAAAGATGAAGCCATTTCATTCTTTGAAGTATTTTCCAAATCTGTACAAAAGAACAAAGCTCTCAAATAATTGTCATAAGGAGTGATCATGGTGGAGAGTTTGAAAACCATAGATTCACTAATTTTTATGAAAATAATGGAATTCTTCAAACTTTCTCTATACCAAGAACACTCCAACAAAATAGAGTAGCTAAAAGGAAAAATAGATCCTTGTAAGAGATGGCAAGGACAATGTTGAGTGAATACAGTTACTCACAATAAATTTGGGCTGAAGTAATGAACACAGCATGTTATATTATTAACAGAATCTTTGCTATATCCATACTCAACAAAACTCCATTTGAATTATACTTTGGCAAGAAACCAAATATTTCATATTTTGATGCTTTTGGTTGTAAACGCTTTATTCTTAATAATGGAAAAGAAAACTGAGGCCAATTTGAAGACAAATCTAATGAAGGCATCTTCCTTGGTTATTCTATTGTTAGTAAAGCATTTAGAGTCTACAATTTGAAAAGTAAGACTGTAGAGGAATCTATTCATGTAAAATTTGATGAAAATACTAATTCCTCTAGGAGGATGAGTGATTTTGATGATAAGATAGGTGAACTAATAACTTCAGTTGAGAAAATGAAAATACAAGACAAAGAAGGGAAACCTCTCAATCAGAAACATAGATGGATGAAGAAGAAACAGATAATGGACCATCCATCACTGAGGTAAAAAATGAAGGTATCGATATTTTTCCCAAAGATTGGAGATTTATGCATGTTCACCTTAAAAGTCAGATAATTGGTGACGTATATGATAAAGTTAGAACTAGATCTTCCTATCACTAAGTATGTGGCAATTTTGCTTTTATTTCTCAAATAGAACCAACTTGCATGGAACAGACTTTAGAATATGAAAACTAGATTTGAGCTATGCAAGAAGAATTAGTTTGAACTATTGTTCCAAGACCAAATTATCAATCTGCAATAGGAACTAAATGGGTCTTTAGGAACAAATTAGATAAATCTGGAACTATAGTAAGAAATAAAGCAAGATTAGTAGCAAAAGGGTATTGTCAGGAGGAAGGCATTGATTTTGAAGAATCATATGCTCCTGTTGTAAGAATTGAAGCCATTAGAATGCTTCTTGCATTTGCTTCTTTTATGAATTTTAAGTTATATCAGATGGATATAAAGAGTGCATTTTTAAATGGATTTATTAATGAAGAGGTCTATGTAGAACAACCGCCTGGGTTTGAAGATCCTTATAACCCAGATCATGTATTCAAACTTAAGAAAGCCCTCTATGGCTTAAAATAGGCTCTTAGAGCCTAGTATGAAAGGTTAAGCAAATTTCTCATTAAGAAAGGGTTTCCAAGAGGCAAAGTTGATACTATACTCTTTATTAAGCATGTAACAATAGATATTCTTATAGTTCAAGTATATGTTGATGATATAGTATTTGGTGCAACCAATGAAAATCTTTGCAAAGAATTTTCTAAGACAATGCAGGGAGAATGTGAAATAAGCTTGATGGGTGAACTCAACTTCTTATTGGAACTAAAATTAAATAAATGAAAGATGGAATCTTCATTCACCAAGCCAAATACACAAAAGAATTGCTAAAGAAATTCAACATTGAAGATGGAAAAAGGATGAGATGCTAATGAGCACTTCAATAAAAATGGACAAGGATGAAAATGGTAAGTCTATATGCCAAAAACTTTATAGAATCATAACAGGATCTTTGTTATATTTAACTGCTAGTAGACCTAACATAATGTTTAGTGTATGCATGTGTGCTAGATTCTAATCAAAACCAAAATAGTCACATCTTATTACTGTAAAAAGAATATTTAGATATCTTTTAGATACACCTAATCTAGGATTATGGTATCCAAAAGGCTCAGATTTTAATTTAATATGTTACTCAGATGCGGATTTTGTTGAATATAAAGTAGATAAAATGAGTATCTAAGGATCTTGCCAATTTTAGGAAGCATGATTATCTTATGGTTTTCTAAAAAACAAACATCAGTTGCATTATCAACTACTTAGGCTGAATATGTAGCAATAGATAGTTGTTGTGCACAGATCCTATGGATGAAACAATAATTAAAAGACTTTGGCCTTAATTTTATTACTATACCTAGCAGATGTGACAACACTAGTGCTATAAATCTGACCAAGAATCTAGTTCTACATTCCAGAACAAAATGTATAGAAATCAAGCATTATTTTTTAGGGACCATGTTCAAAATCATGACATTAGCTTAGAATTTGTCCCAACAGAAAATCAGCTAGCAGATATCTTCATAGAACCATTACCAGAAGAAAGATTCAATATGATAAGAAGAGAATTAGACATTCTAGATCTAAGTGCATAAAATGCATAATTCATCAAACAAAGTATTCATAATAACATCTTTATTAAAAATAATTTAATCAACAAGAACATCTACTATGGCTTCCAGCTCCTCAATACACTGATTAGCCTCTGCAAATTCTTCTTCAAACTTCTTCATGCAATCCATCACCTTCTCATATACTACCCGTCCTTTTTTCAGAAGATGATTAGCATTGTGATTGGATCCTCTAGCATAAAGTAGTTCCTCTTAACTATTTTATCTGCTCCTTCAGAAAATGAACTAGAAAGGATTCCTTTGAGTGATCATTCTCTCTTTCATCTTGAACTTGATTTGTTGGAAACCTTGATGATACCATGTTTGTTTTCTGAAACTATTGTTAAGCTTCTATCTATGCAACACGTAGAATGAAAAGTATATTAATGCATATTTAATTATCTATCTTGGTAATGATACATAAATAAACATGCATTAGCGGGTCAAAAGGCAATTAATGTGTACACTAAAAATTATAGTCCATTTTACAATGCTTCAAAGTTAAGTCAGATTTTGAACTTCAGAGTCTCCAAAGCCCTAAACAAAAGTCTCCGATGGCATAAACAAAAGTATCCAAAGATTGTCAAAGGCCTCCGAAGCAATGCTTCAGAATATTTGAAACGCCAAAGTAAATAATCTCCTCTGAAGGATCTCCTTCGGAGCATACAAAGCCAAAACACTTTAGCATTTCAAAAATCTTTTAAAACAAATCTGAAAGTGCAAAGTTCATTCAAAACCTCTCTAAAAACCTAAACCCTTCTTCTCCTAACACCTGAAACCCCCATTTTAGAGAAGATGATCCATCTTCCTGCTTCTTTTAAATATAAGTCTCATTTCTCTCCATCCACCTTCCTACCTTCTCCAACTTCACTCCCAAAAATCCCATTTCCTTTCCAAAAACCTAGAACTTTCTTTCAAAATGGTGAGAACAAAAGGAGCAGAAAGAAAGAGAAATAAAAGAGAAATTCTCCATAGAAAAGAGCAACCAAGAAGGCAAGATGAGAAACTGATACACTGTAGGTAATCTTTCTAAATAACTCTTCTGATTACTCTAGATTTATAGAAAGATATGAGGATAAGAGGATAATAAAAGAAAAAATCTTTAATTTTAGAGCCTTTGGAATGGAATTTGAAGTATCTGAATGGTTGAAATACCAAGGTTGGGATGCCTGTGTGAGTTACAGAGATAGTTTGTATCCAAGATTAATAAGAGCTCTAATCCATAATCTCAATACCAGAACAAAAAGATCATGGATAGGAGAAACAGAAATCGAACTATCTAAGAAAGTTTAAGGAATTGCTTCAATCTCTCTAAAGAAGAAGAAGAGATTGTATGGCCTTCAAGAGTAATGCTATTCTCAGACTTAGTAGAAACTAAGATAGATGAAAATGAGAATTATTTGCATGCTAGTCACTTGAATACAAATCTCAAGCTAGCTTATCTCATTGTTATAAATAATGTATATCCTAGAAGAGGAGTTATAGGAGATATATCTGAGAAAGATGTCAGAATCATATGGGCATTAAAGAATAAAGAAAATTAAATCTAGCCAGAGTGATGATAGACCATATACACTTGATCAAGAGCACCACAAGATTTCCTTTACCTTATGGCATGGCTTTGACCAAGTTGATCAAGGAAGCAAGAGTAGATGTCTCAAATGAGAATGAAGAGCTTCTAGGGAACACAGACAAATTGGATGAAAAAGCTCTGAAAAGAATGGGCTTTCAGCATACTACACAGGGTTGGATCTTTGAAAGACCAAGAAGAGCAACTTAGTTGAAAGGATCCAAACCTGATGAAAGTCCAGAAAGACAAAATGATATCCTTGTTATAGAATAGGCTATTGAACAAGGACAAGAACTCTCCTTACATGAAGAAGAAGAGATAATTGAAAGACAAGAGTTCATCGGTCCATCAGTAGGAGGAATAGAGGGACAAGCAGAAGCTGAGAGAATAGAAGAACTTCCAAGAGAAGAACAAAGAATAGACATTGAAGATATTGTAGAAGAAA